>JADANK010000544.1:0-35678 GCA_021292215.1 Lophura nycthemera
CGTGGGCCCCAGGCCTTCATTACAGGGTCCTTTGCACACGTGCGTGTGTTTGCACACGGGGTATGTGCAGGTGTGTGGATACACGTGCGTGTGCATGCACAGGGCTGCAGCAGCTCTGCATCCAAGCCTCGTGGGCCCGCAGGAGGCACGTGGCTGTGGAGGTGGCTGGGAGCGCACTGCTGGCTGCAGAGCTGCTGGGTGGTGACAGTTTGAAGGGTGAGCGGGGAAGGGGGCCCCTTCCATAGCATCATAGAATCACTCAGGCTGGAAAAGACCTTCAAGATCATCGAGTCCATCCACAACCTCACCATCCTACCCTAACTCACGAATCACAGAATCAAGAATCACTAAGGTTGGAAAAGACCTATAAGATCATCCAGTCCAACCATCCACCTTAACACATAGTTCTCGCTAAACTATATCCCTCAACACAAACATCCAAACGTTCCTTGAACACCTCCAGGGTCGGTGACTCCACCACCTCCCCGGCAAGCCCATTCCGTGCCCGACCACTCTTTCAGAGAAGTAGTATTTCCCAATGTCCAGCCTGAATCTTCCCTGGCCGCAGTTGAAACCATTCCCCCTAGTCCTATCACCAGTTACACGAGAGAAGAGGCCGACCCCCAGCTCGGCTACAACCTCCCTTCA
The DNA here is from genome assembly GCA_021292215.1 of Lophura nycthemera. Taxonomy (NCBI): domain Eukaryota; kingdom Metazoa; phylum Chordata; class Aves; order Galliformes; family Phasianidae; genus Lophura; species Lophura nycthemera. Next base: position 649 of record JADANK010000544.1, read on the forward strand.
GGTAGTTGTAGAAGCATAAGGTTCCCCTGAGCCTCCTCTTCTCCAGGCTAAACAACCCAGTCCCTCAGCCCTCCTCATAAGACTTGTGCTCCAGACCCCTACCAGCTTTGTTGCCCTTCTTTGAACACCTCCAGGCCTCAATGTCTTTTGTAGTGAGGGGCCCAAAACGGAACCAGTACTCAGGTGCGGCCTCACCAGAGCAGAGTACAGGGGACAATTACTTTCCCTAGTCCTGTTGGTCACACTACTTCTGATACAAGCCAGGATGCCTTGGCCTTCTTGGCCACCCGGGCACACTGCTGGCTCATGTTTAGCCGAGCGTCAAAACCAACACCCTCAAGGTCCATTTCCTCTCACAGTCTTCCAGCCACTCCGCCCCAAGCCTGTAGCGTTGCTTGGGGTTGCTGGCCCAAAGTGTAGGACCCGGCATTTGGTCTTATTAAACCTCATCCCATTGGCTTCAGCCCAGCTATCCAGCTTGTCCAGATCCCTCTGTAGGGCCTCGCTACCCCCAGGCAAGATCGACATTTTCCAGCCAACTTAGTGTCATCTGCAACTTACGAGGGTGCATCAATGCCCTCATCCAGGTCATCAATAAAGATATTGAAGAGGACAGGCCCCAGCACCGACCCCTGGGGAACACCACTCGTGACCGGTCGCCAGCGGATTTGGCTCCATTGACCACCAACTCTCTGGGCCCGGCCCTCCAGCCAAATTTTTACCCAGCCAAGAGTGAAACCTGTCCAAGCCAACGGACTGCCCACTTCTGCAGGAGAATACTGGGGGAAACAGTGTCAAAGGCTTTGCTAAGTCAGGTAGACCACGTCCACAGCCTTTCCCTCATCCAATAAGGTTCATCTTGTCATAGAAGGAGATCAGGTTTGGTCAAGCAGGACCTGCCCTTCGTAAACCCATGCTGACTGGCCTGATCCCCCGGTGTCCGCACTTGCCACGTGATCTCCCTCAAGACAATCTGCTCCATAACCTTCCCCGGCACCAGGTCAGGCTGACAGGCCTGTAGTTCCCCGGTTCCTCCTTTCAGCCCTTCTTGTAGATGGGAGTCACATTGGCAAGCTTCCAGTCTTCCGGTACTCACCAGTCAACAAGGAGCGCTGATAAGATGATGGAAAGTGGCTCGGCTATCACCTCCCCCAGTTTTCCCTCGCACTCTCGGGTGAATCTCATCCGGCCCCATGGACTTGTGACAGTCCAGTTGGAGTAGCAGATCTCTGACTGTTTCCACCCCTCCCTGTTGTTGTCTGTGTGTCCTTTCTGTTTCAGCAAAGACTCTCTTGTATGGCTATCCATATGTCTGGTATTGGTCAGTGTCCAGTGGACGTTTGGTGGTTAATTCAGCAGATTTCAAAGTGCAGTCATTATGCTCTTATCTTTCAGGTGCTGTTGGCCATGGAGACCCAGGGACATCTCAGGGGAGATCATTGGGAGGATAGAAATGACATCCTCTGCTGCTGAGCTGTTCAGGGCTCCAGGGACACAGGGAGCTCATACAAGTGGGCAGCACAGCAGGGAGGCAGCTGTGCCCAGGAGCAGCTCCTGTGCAACACACTGCAGGGCTGGGGCATGATCTGCAGGTGACAGAGAGAAGAAGGAAGAGAGCTTACAGGCTGTGTGGCATCTTAGCTGGCTGAGAGCTCACTGGAGGAGCATTTCTCACAGCCCTTGACAAGGTAAGTTTCTCATTGCAGGCAGTGTAGTGGCTTTTACTGCAGGGATCACTAAATTTGGGACATCCCATTGCAAAACAGGCTGCATACACTCTGTTTCCTTATCACTGAAAAAGATCTGCTCCAGCCGAGGGCTTCCTGCTGCAGCATCAGAGCACAGCCCTGAGGCTGCGTGTCCCAGGACAGCTGCAGGCTGTGCAGCCGGGGCTGCAGCCGGGTGCCCAGGGCTGTCCTGCAGAGCAGGTCCGCTGTGCCCCAGGGGGCTGTGTGCCGGGGCAGGGACTCGCCCCTGCCAGGGTCAGCCTCAGCACTCAGCACTCAGCACTCAGCACTCAGCACTCAGCCTGCCCGTGGAGCTGCCCAGGGCGCTGCGGGGAGACGTGTGGGGGGAAGGAGCCCCCCAGCAGAGGGCAGGGCAGGGGCCTTCTGCTGCCACAGCTGCTCCCTGGGCAGGGGGATTGCAGCTGCACTGAACCCCAGAGTGTTTTCAAAGATGCTTTGCAAGAGGAGAGACAAGGCAGGGATTTTTCATTTCCTTTTCTCTGTTCTTAAGGAAGGGAAAAGAATTGGAGGCCGAAATCTAAAAGGGGCTATCAACTTTGAAAACATTTCTTAGACTCCTGAATTGTACTTTTATCTTTTTTTTTATTATTTTTCTTTTATTTTTTTAATTTTTTGGGGGGAAACTGTCACATGAAAAGTGGTTTCAGCTTCACCTTTCTTCACCTTTCTTGAAGGACAGGAACAGTACTACTGAATATGTAGACATGAATAATGCACTTATCCTGTAAACAGGCATCTTTCTCTAACAGAATTTGATGTGCACAGAGGTTGGGATGGGGACTCTGAGTGCAAACAGGGTAAAGATATGAGTCATGTAAATTGCTCAGAGGAGGAAAATATCTGGGAGGCTGGGATATGATTAGGAAATGAGAGGAAAGTAAGAGCTCCTTCGACTTCTCCTTCCTAAGGGACTGTGAAGCTCATGAAAATAAATTCAAGTTAGGGAGTTAAACCAACATTTTCCAAAGAGAAAGAAAAACATTTATAGATTGTTGAGGGAAGAATCCCTGAGAATGGTCTTGTCTCCTCATTATCTTTTGCACTGTGCACAGGACTCCATGCCCAGGAACTGCAGATGCCCAACAGCAGCTCCATCAGCGAGTTCCTCCTGCTGGCGTTGGCAGACACGCGGCAGCTGCAGCTCCTGCACTTCTGGCTCTTGCTGGGCATCTACCTGGCTGCCCTCCTGGGCAACGGCCTCATCAGCACAGCTGTAGCCTGCGACCACCGCCTCCACACCCCCATGTACTTCTTCCTCCTCAACCTCCCCTCCTCGACCTGGGCTGCATCTCCACCACTCTCCCAAAAGCCATGGCCAATTCCCTCTGGGACACCAGGGCCATCTCCTACGCAGGATGTGCTGCACAGGTCTTTTTTTTGTTTTTGTTTTCCCAGAATATTGCATTCTCACCATCATGTCCTATGACCGCTACGTTGCCATCTGCAAACCCCTTCACTACGGGACCCTCCTGGGCAGCAGAGCTGTGTCCACATGGCAGCAGCTTCCTGGGGCATGGGTTTCTCATGCTCTCCTGCACACTGCCAATACATTTTCTCCCCTCTGCCAAGGCAATGCTTGGACCAGTTCTTCTGTGAAATCCCCCAGATTCTCAAGCTCTCCGCTCAAATCAGACTACCTCAGGGAAACTGGGGATTTATGGCTTTTGTTTTTCTGTAGTCCTTGGATGTTTTGTTTTTATTGTTGTGTCCTATGGCCAGATCTTCAGGGCTGTGCTGAGGAGCCCTCGAGCAGGGACAGCACAAAGCCTTTTCCAGTGCCTCCCTCATCTGGCTGTGGTCTCCCTTTTTCACACTTTTTTTCCTACCTGAAGCCTCCTCCATCTCTTCCCATTCCTGGATTTGGTGGTGCCGTTCTGTACTCAGTGTTACCTCCCACTGTGAATCCCTTCATCTACAGCATGAGGAACCAGGAGCTCAAGGACGCTTTGCGGACTCTTAGAAGAATCCCACAGTAGCTCAGAAACTATTAGAACAATATTTTGTTATTTTTCTTTGTTGCTATTTCTTAAAACTTGGATTTTGAATTTAAGCCTCCTACTTGTTAGCTGTTTATTTTGACCCAGTCATCTCATGTACCTCCAGAAGTAGGCTTCCTCTGTAGATAAACGCTATAACTGAGCCAGAAGAAGTTCATTTCTTCCAGCAGCCATTTCTCTCCTTCTGCTCTGGACCTGGTGGAACAAAGTTGTTATGCAGGAGGATTTCAGGGACCAGGAGCCCAGCTGCCAAATGGAGCAGCAGCCCTGGTGTCCCTGGGCGATGCTCCTCACTGCCTGGTTGGCTCCCGCTATCTGTGCCCATTGAGCCGGGGCTGCTGCTTTTGTTGGGCCATGGCAATGGGCAGGGGCAGGAGGTGGTCTTTTGAGTGCTGCTCTTTCCACTCCCATGCCTTCCTACACTCCTGTACCCATGCTGTACCTCTACACTCCTGGTAGCCCTCAGTCTCATGTCATTTCACAGCAGTCCCGTTGCATCTCACAGTGGCAGTCCTGTGGTTGCAGAGTTGCTCTTTTCTTTTTTATTTGCTGGAGTTCTCCACAGACTGAAGGACACAGGCTGAGAGGCCCAGGTGATCTGGAAGTGACTGAGTGCTGAACCAAGAGCTCCTTTCTTGGTGGCATTTATTCTGGTATTATAAATCAATAGAACGTCTTGGGTTGAAAGGAGCCTTAACAATTCCTTCCTAACTACCCATCAAGAGAAGGGTTGCCTCCCACTAGATCAGGTTGCCCAGGGCTGAATCCAGCCTGGCCTTGAAGACCTCCAGATTGCCCTCTTTCTCTGTACCAGTGCCTTCCCACTCCCTGAGTAACTACGTTCCTGCTATTGTATAATCCAAATGTCTTGTCTCTTGGTTTAAAATGTTGCCCCATTTTGTATCATGTTCTTCCTAAGCAAAAAGTCGGTCTCTCTCCCGTTTATAAGCTCTCTTTAATTATTGAAAAGCTGCAGTGAGGCTCCTCTAGAGCTCTCTCCAGACTGACCTCAACCTTTCTTCATATGAGAGCTGCTCCAGCTCTCTGGTGGCGCTGCTCTGGACCCACTCCAACAGTTCCACATCCTTCTTGTGCTGGGGACCTCAGAGCTGGATGCACTACTCCAGCTGGGGCAGAGTAGAGGGGGACAATTCCCTCCCTCCACTGCTGGGCACTCCTATCTGATGCAGCCCAGGAACACAGTTGACCTTCTGGGCTGCGAGAGCACATTGCTGACTCACGTCCAGCTTTTCACTCATCAGGATTCCCAAGTCCTTCTCTGCAGGGCTGCCCTCTACGAGATCTTCTCCCACTCTGTGCAAATATCTGAGATTGTCCTGACCCAAGTGCAGTGCATTGTGCTTGACCTTGTTGAATCTTATTAGGTTCATGTGGGCCACCTTCTCAAATCCAACCAGGTCTCTCTGAATGGTGTCCCTTCCTTCTGCTGTGTCAATTGCACCCTTCAGCTTGGTGTGATCACCAAACTTGCTAAGGGAACACTTGATCCCACTGTCTATGCCATTCATAAAGATGTTGCAGATCACCTGTCCCAAGGACAACATTCATCACAGGCCTCCGTCTGGACATAGGGCTGTAGATTTGACTTGAATTTCCAGGAGTGGGTCTACACATCTTTTGGTTACATCTTTTGATTTTGATTTTGATTGCAGGGAAGGAAATTCTCTGGGCAGCCGAGTTCCAGTGATCAGCAGCCCCCAGTAAATAAATTCTTCCCTGGACTTGGATGAAATGTTATGCGTTTCATCTGGATCCATTTGCCCCTTGTCCTTTTGCTAGGCATCACTGAGAAGAGCCTGGCTCCCACTTCTTCTGGCCTCCCCTCAGATGTTTATATAGACTGTCAAGGTACGTCTCCTTGGAGCTTCTCATCTCCAGGCTGGACATGTCTGCTCTCATAGCCTCACCTCTTAGGAAGGTGAACCCAGTCCACTTTTTGAAGCTCTTTGCTGGTCCTGTTTCACTAAGCCAATGCTCCGTGTGTACTGGTGAGTGAGTGATGTTAGCAGTGCTGAACAGAGAGGAACGATCCCCTGCCTTGATCTGCTGGCTATGCTAGCCCTACTGCTGCCCAGCAGCTTTCAACCTCCTTTGCAGAAACAGCACATTGCTAGCTCATGGTGAGCTTGTTGTCCACAAGGAGCCCAAGTTCCTTCTGACAAAGCTGCAGGGAAGATCACAGTCAATCAATCCCCCTCCTGCACTGATGCAGGACGTTTCTTCTCCCTGTGTACTGAGTCTCCTGTTCCCATAAAATAAAGCCCTGTTGCTGATAACCGCTGCACAAACAATAGCTGACACGCAGGACCTGTCCAGTGCCCAAGCCACTCCTCCTTACCAGCAGAACTGAGGAGAATATGACACTGGTCACTGTGATGTTTGGAATCAAACTCTGTAACCCAAGTAAGGTTACAAAGCAGGTACGGTTTATTCATTGCTGTGCAGACACTGGGTGCAAGGGGGATAGATCCACCTAACTTGCACACCATCTGGAAAAACTGTGCTACAGATATAGGCCAACTAATGCATAACCAATAGTATTCCCGGAATTTGCATACATACTCATCACACCCCCAAGAGTTCATTAGCATGCAGACCCTCCCCTGTTGTGCGTGTGCGGTGGGTCGGGGAAGAAGATTTGTTGTCTTCCTCGTGAAGGTTTCTGACCTTTCTTGCTGTAAACTTCTGACCTTTCGGGGGGAATCCCTCCAAACTGGTTTCCTCTAGCTCTGTGGACATCTCATCACCTCTCTGACAAATGTCTCTGTGTTGTACTCAAACCTTATCGGTGTGGCTTCATCCCCCTCACTATCCCAGACCCAGTGTCTGCCATCCCTTATTTTTCTAACAAGCTCTACATTCTTACTTCTATAAACTATCTCTAACTATTGTCCCTTCACCCCCCTTGTTCTCAGTCACTGTGAAGCTTTCTTACATTTTTACGTTCACTTATGGGGCCCTTCTCACCTTTCAGGACCTGCCCAGGAAATTCCGTTCCTAGATATAAAGTGGCAAGATGGACATCGTCACATCCCAACGGATGTGATCAACAAAATCTCCATGTTTCCGCCCATGTCTAAGAAAGAGAGACAGACTTTTCTGGGTGTAGTGGGTTTTTGGAGAATGCATGTTCCAAACTATAGTCTCAGTGTAAGCCCCCTTTATCAGGTGACATAGAAGAAGAATAATTTTGCATGGGGTCCTGAGCAGCAGCAGGCTTTTGAACAGATTAAACAGGAGATAGGTCCCACTTGGGGTCTGTGGCAAAGAGCCTCACGGGAGACCCGAAGCTGACTCCTGGGATTCTGGAGTCGAGCGTACAGGGGGTCCAAAGATGCTACACTCCAACTGAGAAGGAGATCTTAGCCGCATATGAGGGAGTTCAGGCTCCTTCTGAAGTAATCAGTACTGAACCACAGCTCCTCTGGCACCTCGACTGCCAGTGTTGAACTGGATGTTCAAGGGAAAGGTTCCCTCCATCCATCATGATACTGATGCCACTTGGAGTAAGCTGACCGCGCTGATTACACAATGCAGATGTGCAAAACAGAGTGCAGATGAGAAAACTCAGCCTTCCAGGAATCCTAGAGGTGATCATGGACTGGTCTGAACATAAAAATGCTTGGAACGTCACGAGCAGAAGAAGTATTGTGTGCTAAAGAGGATCACCATACAATGAACTACCAGAAAATGAAAAGAAATATGCCCTGTTCACTGATGGATCCTGCGTATTGTGGGAAGCATTGAAAGGAAGCTTGTGTGGAGCCCACACGACGGTTGCAGAAGCCACTGAAGGGAAAGGGAATCAAGCCAGATTGCAGAGAGTAAAGGCCTTCAGCTGGCCTTAGAATTGCTGAACGGAAAATGGCCAGTCCTTATCTTACACTGACTCATGGATGGTGGCAAATGCCTTATGGGGGTGGTTACAGCAACGGGAGCAAAATAACTGGCAGTGGAGGGGTAAACCTATTTGGGCTGCTGAAATGTGCACAGATATTGCTGACCAAATAAAAAATATGGTTGTAAAGATGCACCATGTGGATGCTCATGTGCTCAAGAGTCGGGCTACTGAAGAGCAGAAAAATAACCATTAGGTAGACCGAGCTGCCAAAACTGAGGTGGCTCAAATAGACCTGGACTGGCAGAAAACAAGGGTGAATTATTTCTAGCTCGGTAGGTTCATGAGACCTCGGGCCATCAAGAAAGAGATGCAACATATAAGTGGGCTAGAGACCGAGGGGTGGACTTAACTATGGATGCCATTGCACAGGTTATTCATGACTGTGATACATGCGCCACAATTAAACAAACCAAGAGGATAAAAACTCTCTGGGAGGAAGGGCGATGGCAAAAGTATAAGTATGGGGAGGCATGGCAAGGTAGATTCTATCACCTTGCCACGATCTCGCTGTAGTAAGTGTTATGTGCTTACCATGGTGGAGGCAACCACTGGGTGGCTTGAAACATATGCAGTACTCCATGCTACCGCCCAAAACACCGTATTAGGTGTGGAGAAACAAGTCCTGTGCAGACATGGCACCCCAGAGAGAATTGAGTCAGATAATGGGACTCATTTCAAAAATTCTCCTGGAAACACTTGGGCCAAAGATCATGGCATTGAGTGGATTTACCATATTCCCTACCATGCACCAGCCTCTGGTAAAATTGAACGCTACAAGGGGTTGTTAAAAACTGTGCTGAAAGCAATGAGTGTCGGAACATTTAAGCACTGGGAGAAGCATTTGGCAGAAGCCACCTGGTTGGTCAATACCAGAGGATCTATCATTCGTGATGGTCCTACCATATCCAGCTCCCTACATGCTGTAGAGGGAGATAAAGTCCCTGTAGTACATGTAAAGTGCATGGTGGGAAAAGAGTTTGGGTCCTTCCAGCCTCTGGAAAGGGCAAACCTCTCCTCTGTGGAACTGGTTTTGCACAGGGACCTGGGTCCACCTGGTGGGTGATGGAGAAAGATGGGGATGTTCAATGTGTACCAGAAGGGAATTTGATGTTGGGGAATGCAGTCAGTAATTCCATGTGTATATATGTATATAGACATGTGTGTTGTAATGCATTTTAATTATTCTTTTGTATGTATGTAGATACATTAAGCATGATGTAGAGATGTAGAGTAAGGGGTGGAATGTCATGCTTTTATGATTCTTGTTATCAGTCTTCCACATCATAACATCAAGCAAAGCACAGGTAATTAAAGAGTTAATGCTCCAGTTCCATGGACTGACAACTTTCTGGATACCTGGTTCTCAGAAGAGAAGAAGAACTGCATATCCCAGGGACTGTGCATTCAGAGACGAAGATAAGTCATGGGAGGAAGTCACAGGATCTCTCCCTCTCCCGCTGCCTGGCAGTGTTGTGGTGCTCCCCAGCCTTGCGCCTTCAGTTCAAAGTGGAATGTTCAATTTCAGACACTCTCTTATTTTATTTTATTTATCCCCTCAATTTCAATTAGATTGTATCATATATTGTGTTATCTTGCATTCTGATATCATATTGAGTAAAAGTAAAAATTTTCCTCCTTAGATTGTTGCAGCTGTTCTGTTTTGGGGCTCAGCTCCCATATCCTTACCCTTCTTCTTTTCCCTTCCCATTTTGGGTCCAGGGGGCCTACAGGCCTGCTGCCCCCTGTCACAGGCACAGATTGATTGAGATAGCTCTGTGACACCCTAAAGCCAAAAGGTCGGACGTTCATGCCTCTCAGGTTACCCTGGGACTGTGAAACTGTCTCCTCAATCCACGGAGAATCCCATCAAAGCAATGGGTCTTTTCAGAGAGCAGTCTTGTGAGTGAATTGCTGAGACCAGCTTTGGGAGAAGCAACCATAGAGAGCCTTAGAGACCCAGAGAGACCCAGAGAGACCCCTAGGGACACATAGAGACCCATAGAAATGCATAGGAACACATAGAGACCCATAGAGATCCATAGGGACCCATAGAGACCATAAGACCCAAGAGACCCATAGAGACCCATAGAGACCCTAGACACCAAGGACCCACAGGGACCCAAGAGAAACAGACCCATAGAGACCCATAGAGACCCAAGAAACCATGGAGACCCATAAGACCACAGCCAAGAGACCCATAGAATCCTAGGACCCATAGGGACCCATAGGACCCAGGACCATAGAGACCCACACAGACTCATAGAGACCCATATTGACCCGTATTGACCCATAGAGACCCATAGAGACCCATAACGCCCCTGCCCTGAGGACTGTCAGTAGGAACCATGTCACACCCAACACACAAAGGGAGGGAGGGGTGCCCAGATTTGCAGCTCCTGGTTGGATAACAGTGAAACTGACACTCTGTGTCCAGACACAGGCATCAGTTTTAATGCGAATCTGTGCACTACAGTTATCTGTAAGGTACTGGCACTTCTACAGTTATTTCCATGTGCAGCTACACCTTGTGATGTTATAAGAAACCAAAGTAAGCCTTGTGTTACTTAACAACGTTGTGAGAGGAAGAGAAAGAGTCGGGGGAGAGAGAGAGAGGGACAGAGAAAGAGATCACAGGTCTGGGTTCCAGCTTTGATCCATCAGAGAGACGTGGGGGGTCCTTGGCTTGCGAGCGTGCTTGTCCCATAGTGTTGTAGCATGAAAGTCTCCAAACAGGACCTCAAGGATCTCTCTGGCATCCTTTTGTGGCTCCTACGTTTCCAGTTGTGCCATCCAGAGCTGTGAGTTGGCAATAAACAAGCCCATCAAAAACAAGTTTGCAGTCAGAACTTACTACAGCACAATGGGAACATTTTGGACAGAGCAAGGCTGTCTCATTTTTCACAGGATTCTCTCCTCCCCCAAGTCTGCAGCCTTCAGTCTGTTGACGTGGCAATGCACTTCCAAGCCTTTGAGACAACTCCAGGCACACCGCAGGCAAAGTGTTTTTCGTTGGTCTGCTACGTAATGCAGGACCTGAGGGCTGACACAAGTGCAAGGAGAAAGGAGAACAGCGTGCAAAGGTGGTGCAAAGAGAGCAGCACTGAAAAGAGCACGTCCTGCTGCTGCCCATGGCCGTGGCTCCAGGGAAGCAGCAGCACAACTCAAAGGCAGCAGAGAGGGAGCGCCCAGCGGGCGGTGAGGGGCAGCCCCACAGACACCAGGGCTGCTGCAACGTGTGGCATTGGGCTCTTGGTTCCTGCAGCCCTCCTGTGTGCAGGGCTGCTCTCTGAGATACAGATGATAGTCTAATATATATACATATTTTTAATTTTCTCAAACAGCCTAGTGCTTGAAGAACAATAAAGTTTTCAGAAATAGGAAAAAAAATGTAGATGGGAAATATAGGTTAATAATATTATTTATGTAGAGTAAAAACTATTGTAAGAATTAAAAAAATAAAGGAGGAAAAAGTTGAAATACTACATGATGCCATCCCCAGCTTTTCTTGAGTTTGTGGTACTCATGGGAAAATAATGAGGACATAATTAATGCTGAAGAAAAAAATATATACATAGATTCCTAAGGGCGTCCTTGAGGTCCCGGTTCCTCATGCTGTAGATGAGGGGGTTCAGTGTTGGAGGCACCACCGAGTACAGAAATGACACCACCAGGTCCAGACTGGGGAGGAGATGGAGGGGGGCTTCAGGTAGGCAAACATGGCAGTGCTGAGCAAACAGGGAGACCACGGCCAGGTGAGGGAGGCACGTGGAGAAGGCTTTGTGCCGTCCCTGCTCAGAGGGCATCCTCAGCACAGCCCTGAAGATCTGCACATAGGACACACAATGAAAAAAAACACAAAAAGAAAAAGGCACTAACACAATAAGCCCAACTTCCCTGAGGTATCTGACTCTGAGCGGGAGAGCTTGAGGATCTGGGGGTTTCACAGAAGAACTGGTCCACGGCATTGCCTTGGCAGAGGGGTATTGAAAATGTACTGGCAGTGTGCAGGAGAGCATTGAGAAACCCAGTGCCCCAGGCAGCTGCTGCCATGCTGGCACAAGCTCTGCTGTCCATCAAGGTCCCGTAGTGCAGGGGCTTGCAGATGGCAACGTAGCGGTCATAGGACATGATGGTGAGAATGGAATATTCTGTTGAAATGAAGAAAAGAAAGAAGAAGAGCTGTGCAACACATCCTGCGTAGGAGATGTGCCTGGTGTCCCAGAGGGCATTGGCCATGGCTTTGGGGAGAGTGGTGGAGATGCAGCCCAGGTCGAGGAGGGGAGGTTGAGGAGGAAGAAGTACATGGGGGTGTGGAGGCGGTGGTCACAGGCTACGGGCTGTGGATGATGAGGCCGTTGCCAGGAGGGCAGCCAGGTAGATGCCCAGCAAGAGCCAGAAGTGCAGGAGCTGCAGCTGCCGCGTGTCTGCCAACGCCAGCAGGAGGAACTCGCTGATGGAGCTGCTGTTGGGCATCTGCTGCCTTTTGCCACAAGAACCTGTCCAAGGAGTACAAAAGTTAAAGACAGAGATTTCAGTGTGGAAAATGTTCAGTCAACCCCAATGATGTGAGCTACTTTTCTTGATGCTGAGTTTGCCTTGAGGGCTTCTGTATTTTTTTCTCCAGGAAGAAGTCTTGTCCCCATAGGGACAGGGAAATGTGGTCGTGTAGGGAAAGGTTTTCTTTCCAAAATGTGTCACATGAAGTAAATTCTAATAGGGAGGTGCTTGTCAGCATCTGTGGACTCAATGCCAAAAATATGTGGATCACAAATGGAAGTTGCAGTGATAGTTTTTCTGCACTCCCTCCTCTCACTCAGTGTGTCCATGGAGTGTTTGCTGAATTGAGAAATTCGGAGCACTTCTGCTGTACTCAATATGAATGCCTATGAGACCTGAGAGGCAAAAGGATTCATGTCTGCTTAGTGTGGAGTAAGGGGAGCTGGTTGGGCTTGTTTCTAATTGCTCTGAGCTTGTCAGTTTTGAAGAGGGAGAAGGATTACACTCCCAAAACATTGTGAAAAGAAGGCAGACCCAGCTGAGAGCAGAGGAATCCACTGCCCATCACGGAATATTCATCATTTCTCAACGTACTTCAGCAGTGCCTCATCACCACACGTATTGCAAAGGAAACCTAACATTCATTTCAAAAGCCCCAAAGCATTTCCTTGCATATTGCATCTCTCTGCTACTTCCTTCAAATTTGTTGTCCAGGCTATGAGAAAGATTTGCATTCTGAAGGTCAGCTCACGGCTCTGAAGGACACCTCAGGGAGATGTGTCCTACTGATGGCATCTCATTAAGGGAAAGCCAGCTCCTTCCCAGCCTCACAGACTGCATTGCCCACAGCCCCAGGCAGTGGCTCTCAGCCCCTGTGCACTGCAGAGGGTGATGGACAGGTGCCTGGGGAGATGCTGCTCTGCTCTGCTGGAGCTCTGCCTGCACAGGAGCTGGTTCATGGCTTTACTGAAAGAATATATATGTTAAAGGAAAGCAGAGAGGTAAAATGCATTTAAGGGTTCTCTCTTGATGTTCCCTCAGGGCTGTGCTCTGACGCTGCAGCAGGGAAGCCCTCATCTGCAACAGCTCCTATTCCATGATAAAGAAACACAGACTGTATGCAGCCTGATCTCTACTGGGAAGTGCCAGATTTGGTGATCCGTCTTGGAGAAGTGTTTGCATTACCTATGGTGAGAGACTTACCGTGTCAGTGGCTGAAAGCAATGCTCCTGCAGTGAGGTTGCAGCCTGCTCACACCCCTCACATCCTGTAATCCCTCTCTCCTTTCTCTTCTATCTTCATGTCACCTCAGAACGTGCCCCTAGTACTGATGCACAGTACACGGGAGCTGCTCTTAGTCAGAGCTGTGTCTCTGCAGCACTGCCCACTTGTAGGAGCTCCCTGTGTCCCAGGAGCCCGGCCCAGCTCAGCAGCAGAGGATGTGATTTCTATCCTCCCAATGATCTCCCCAGAGATGTGCCTGGGTCTCCATGGCCAACAGCTCCTGAAAGACAACAGTGTCATGATTGTACTCTGAAATATGCTGCATTAACCACCAAATGTCCACTGGACAGTGACTAATTCCAGACATACGGTTAGTCCTACCAGAGAGTGTTTGCTGTAACAAAAAGAGCACACAGGCAAGGACAGGGAGGGGTAGACCTGCCCTGGGCAGGGCAGTGATCCAGCTGAGGTAGTGCTGGCATCTCATCCCTAGATGGAAACCCTATGGCTGAAATAGGTTTGAGATTTCTCTGGTTCAGTTCAGGTGTGCACAAGGAGTTGCCTGCATGTGAGCTCCTGCTCTGAGTTCTTGGTCTTCGATGGAGAGTCCGTTGCTCACACACAGACCCTGGGTGATGACCAAGGTGCCTGGGGTGCTCCTGGATGTGTGCTAGTGCTTGTAAAGTGTGTGGGAAATCCCTGAGGTAGACACCTCCTTCCTGAGCATCAGCTGAGGGCCAGAGATGGAACAGAGGTATTCTTGGACATCCTGAATGACAACAGACCACTGCATTTAGGGCACTGGAGTATGTCTTTTTTACTCATCTCCATGGAGCATGCAGAGTTATTCAGCTGACTAAATGGATGAGCTCACAAAAGAAGAGGCAGATCTTCCTCTGTTCTCCATCTGCTGCCTATTCTGGAGCTCAAGGCACTACAGAGCTGACACACATCTGTGTTCTTCACCTGAAGAAGCCTCAGTTTTCTATGTGCTCTCATGTGAATGACATCAGAAGCAGCCTAGTGTCATGCCAGTTCCCTGGGCTGTCCAGCACACTCACATGCAGCTGCAAATGCAGCACAGGGCCTTCAGGAAAGCCATGTCCAGGAGTATCCATGCTGCTTGGACAACTTGGCGCCCCACAGTGGGTCCAATGATTGTGTGCCACCTTCATAGATACCATGGATGCACTGAATCCAATAATGCCTCCTGAACAGGATGTTTTCTTACGTGCTTTTACACTAATGAGAACACCAATATGTGCTGGGCTAGAAAGCTTTGTACACTTGCAGGTCTGAGCTCTTGTTTGGATCACAGGGACACGGTTTAATGGCTTCCACAGCTGGACTGTAGCACAAGTCTTTATGATAGATGGGAGAGGAGACAAGGAAGAGCAACTGCCCTCTGTGGGTGTGCCCTGAGCTTTTCTTGGGGATGGCAGAGCAGCCAAGTCAGAGTGAATGGCAATGGCAAACAGAGGAGACCAACAGTGTCTGCTTCTGGCTTCCTGATCAGGAAGAGCAAGCGGAAGGTGCCTTCTGCAGTCAGATGGGAGCCTCATGTTGTCAGGCCCTTGTCCCCTTTGGGGGCCTTTTCCACTCCTGTATCTGCTGCAGGGACAGCACAGCAAGGCATACAAGATCCAGGATATCCCTGGAGAGCACAGCTGACAGTTTCTTCACCAAACCTTAGAGGAACCAAAGAGGAGAGGTGCTCTGCTGCATCTCATACTCACCGGCAAGGAAGGGCTGGTGGAGCATTTGAAGGTCAAAGTGAACCTGGTCTGCAGTGGCCATGGGATGGTGGAGCTGTGGAGTCTGAAGGAGGACAAAAGTCAAGTTCACACCTTTGGGTTTCAGGAGAGCACACCTTGGCTTCTTCAAGTGTCTGTGGTGCCCAGTACAGAAAGAACGCATATATAGGAATTGGAAACAAGAAGTGGTCAGCTGGGAGCAATGCAGAGTGTTTGTCCTAGTGTACCTGCTGAGATTAGTTTAGAACGTCTAAAGCTCACACAGAGTTGAACCTGCCCAGGCATATCAAAGACAGAAGGGCTTTTAGAAATATATACACAGCAAAAGGAAATCTAGGGTGAATGTGAGCTCACAGTGAAATGGGGCATGCTACCTGGCATGAAGGGCGTGAAGCGTCCTGTGCTGCATGTGACCTTCTAAAACAAGGTCTGAGAACGTGAGAAGATCTCAGTACCACAGTGTGACTCAGTTAGTGGAAACACTGAGAGCTGTCATGGACAATTCTCGGCAGGGAAATCCTGGGGAGCGCCAGGCTCTGTTCAAAACACAGATGGATTTTCTTTTATTTTTGAAGCTGTAAGTCTGAAAGATGTTCATGTCAATAAAACTGAAGCAATTGAATTGAATTGAATGGATTGAAGACCAAGATGGAAATCAGTGAAAATGAGTTAACACACCTCTCAAGTTCTGAAATACTCATGAGATCTGTTTTTTTTGTTGTTGTTGTTGTTTGTTTGTTTTGTTTTTTTTTTTTGTTTCTTTTAAGTTGAAAATTCAAGTCTTCTAGGGGATTTTGTGTCCTTTCTATTTTATTCAAAAAAGAACAACATTTTGCAGAACTGTGTTAGCAGGAAACACATGCCTTCAGGTACAGGGACACAGACTGTGTTTCACTGTTCATTCAATTGCATCATGAAGGAATTCTGTTTGTTGGAAAAAAGAGAAATCTTTCATTGCCCATGTGCAGCTGGTTCTCTGAGGAATTGGTGCCAGTGCCAATGCCCTGTGACCGATGCCCAGCATCCACCGCTGCTCTACCCTGCTGCGTATTTGATGTCCCTCATCCTCCAGGTGTCTCCAGCTCTCCTAAATCAATGACCATGGTTCAGGGCAAGTTTTCTGCAGGCCATCTGGACACATGCTCTTCCCACTGCTCTCCAGATTACCCCATTCCTTGCTCTTTGTTCACTCAAATGCTTCCCAACTATCTGGCTGATTTGTGAGAGATTATTGCTCCATCACTCCAAAATCTGATGGAGTCTTTGATCAGCTCCTTAACTGTGATTATATCAACCCTTCCTATTTCTGTCTGGCACATTTCTTGTACAACTATTCCAAGTGAAAGACAAACCTCATTAGATCGCAGCTTGGACAAGGCATGCAGTTGATCACTGTGTTTTACTGTTCATTCAATTGCATCATGTTTCCATCTCTTTGCTGGCAAAAAAAAAAGAGAAATCTTTCCTTGCCCACGTGCAGCTCATTCTTTGAGGAAAGCCAGGAGGAGATGGTGCAAAGGAAGTTGAACACTGAGCGGGTGATGCAGAGGAGAAAAGTGGCGTAAGGAAAAGTGATGCAAGTTTCATAGGGGCCAATGTGAGTAGAAATGGGGTGGGGAAGTTGAGGAGGATGTTTGTCCACAGAGTGACAGATCAAAGCTCATTAGGGGACATCCTGGATCAATATCAATTGCCAGGTGTTGATTCAACTTGTTGTTTAAACTCAACTATAAATAAATAATTAAATTGTCCTCATAAATGCCTATCATTCCCTTTCAATTTTTGCTCTCTACAGGTAGCTCTCCAGTTTGCTGTACAAGTTCTGAACACCTGAAGAGGATGACAGGAAGGCACAAGGCACAGGAGGGCTCTTCAGGTTGTAATGGGTCCCACGGGGCATTTGCTGCTGAGTCCATCAGCCTCCAGTGCACAGAGAAGATTACATGAAGTGCTCAGGAAGAGAAAGTCAGAAGGAACAGTGAAGTTTCCTGGAGTATTAATGGGCCCCACTGAGGGCCATTGACAAGCAAGCTTCCCCAGGGACTTGTTAGAGCAGATAATTGGAAGCCATGATTGCAGGCAGACCAAGGCACTGGGATGGTGGCTGTGATGCTGAGAAAAGCTCCTTTGTCTTGTGAAGCAGAAAGGCCAAGCCCTGATCTCTAGAGCCTTAGCAGGGAGATCGTGTCCCTCCTTCATGCTGGCTCAGGGCCCTTCCTGGGGCAGTGGGATGGAGGTTTGTCTGATGTCTAATGAAAGAGAAGGGGACAGCAGCTGCCAGACTCTTGTCATGGTTTTGTGATTTTTGGTTTTCGGTATTCCACATCATAACATCATGTGGGGCACTGGGAGTTTAACTGTTAATGCTCAAGCTCTGGGTACCTGCCTGGAAGAGAAGAAGAACTACATTCCCCAGGGGACTTTGCGGTCACAGAGAGTCTCGAGATACAACTCCTGGAAAGGTCACCTGATGCACCCTTTTTTTGCCTGCTCTTCGTCAGCTCTCCTCCCTTTTCTCCTGGCTGCTCAACTGGACTGCACATCTCACCTCAGCCCTCCGCGTTGTGGTGAGGCCTACCCACCTTTCGGACATTCTCTCTCTCATTATATTTGATTTATTAGCTTCAATTTTAATTATATTGTATTATAGTGTGTTATCTTGCATTCCGATAATATATTTAGTAAATTAGTTTGTTTCTCCTCAGATCGTTGCCGCTGTTTTTAATTATTTTGGGGTCCCCTGTTCCCTTTTTTTCCGGAGGCGCGGATCTGCGGATCCCTCCGCCCCGCTAGTCACGGAACTGGGACGAACCAGCCCGTAAACCGTTGACATTCTTGGTGGAGAATGCGGGCAAAATTGTTGCTTTTTAGTTTTTTAGAACGAATCTCTCTCTGCTCTCGGAGAGTTTCGTTGGGAAAGTTTATCTTTTTCATAGGTTGCTCACTGAGAACTTGACCTTGAAAGTCTAGGCGGACTGCCAATATTCTGGGATATTTGTAAAACTTTGAGCACTGCTATCTTGTTTTTGAAAGAAAGAGAAAAAAAAAAAAAATGATTCTGCTCTCTCTTTTAAACCTGTTTTGCAGAGGGAGCTGCTAATTTTACAGAACTTGGATTTTTAAGCAGGCTCCCAGTCTCTCCTTTGAATCCTTTATGCAGTTTTTGAATGCTCACCTCATCATGTTGTCAATCTCCCTGAATGTTCTTCTCATCATTTCACTCAGTATTTGTATTTGTCATATTTTGAGGAAGCCTTCCCCAGAACCAGAGCATACTGAGTGGCAGGGAGTGTGGAGAGGCTTGGGAGAGACTTTAGAGAGATGGACATCTTCGGTGTCATGGAACTTCACTCCTGAACACCTGAAAGACCCTGAGTGCTTAAACACATATTTGAGACAGGAATGTTGCGGCTCAGGCAGATCTGAGGAGGCACAAATGATTTGGGGCCTAGCTAATGCTTATCGGGCCTTATTCAATAGTATCCCAGAGAGGGAGAGAGTTTGTGAAATTGAGAGAGAGAGTCTCCAAGCTGAGAGAAGGGATCTCCAATCTCAACAAGATGCCCTCCAAATCGAGAGAGACTGCCTGCAATCCAAACTTGACACTCTCCAATCTGAACGGGACACTGTCCAAACTGAGCGAGACACCCTTCAATCTGAATTAAATGCTCTCATGATTGAAAAAAGACAGACTCCAAGCCGAGCTGGAGGGTGAGAGCATTGGAACTGACCAACCTGATCAACCACAGGAGGCACCACAATTGATATCAGTTGCCCCTGTAGAGAGGACGGAAAAATGAAACGAATCTCGACTCAGCTAGAAGAGAAGAAAGAGGAGCAAAGAGGTCCAGAGAGTGGCTCCGAGATCCAGGAGAAGCACCTCCGAGTCCAGGAGAGGGACCCTCAGTAAGACCGCGGTCACCAATGCCTACAAGGGCAAACAAGGAGTCCTGAAAGAGCAAGAGGTGAGCAAGACATTGTTACCATTGTTGATCGATCTCTGAAAATGAATGAAATTCGAAGTCTGAGAAAAGACTTCTCACGTCACCCAAATGAGCCTATTGCCACTTGGTTACTTCGTTGTTGGGACAATGGGGCCAACAGTGTGTGGCTAGATAGTAGAGAAGCTCGCCAGCTGGGTGGCATTGCAAGGGACTCAGCCATTGACAGAGGCATTAGTACATGCCAGAACCAGGCCTTTACTCTCTGGAAGCGGATGCTGTTAGCTGTAAAAGAAAGATACCCCTTCAAAGACGATCTGATGCCTGAGAAAAAGAAATGGACTGATATAGAAAAAGGCATCCGTTATTTGAGAGAATATGCTGTGGTGGAAACGCTACATAGCCCCGATTTCATTCCTGATGAGCCGGATCAAGAGCATGATCCTGAGAGAGTCAGGTGTACACCAAATATGTGGCGTACATTCACAAAGACTGCACCAGAAAGGTACGCCAGTAACATTTGCAGCCATGTATGGCAGAGGGGAAAGAAGACCCCTTATAAACGAACTGATTAATAAACTTCAAGACTTTGAGTTACATTTAAGCCCTCTGCGAGCTGTGTTTTCAGCCATCGTAAAAGTAGCTGAAAAGCTGAACAGAATAGAAAACAAACAAGAAGATATGATAGACAAACTGTCAACCGTGCCTAATGCTGATGGATCCATGGTGGTAATAGATACATCCAATGGGGATCAGAATTCCCAGAACAGCCTACTGGACGGCCTGATCAACTTGGTTTCCTCCCAGCCAGCGTCAACCAATGTCTCAGCTATCAAAAGAAGACGCCCTCCTGCTCGAGCAAGTGACAACAGTAAGACTACGTCACGTTTTGCCTTGTGGCATTACCTACGTGACCATGGAGAAGATATGAAGAAGTGGCATAAACAACCTACTCCTGCACTTCAAGCACGGGTAAAAGAATTACAAGACAAATCAGCCACCAAGGTGAACTTCTCCAAAAAGGTGATTGCTCCAGTTGCTGCAGACAACGGAGGTAACAAATAGAGGGGCCCTGCCCCCCAGCCAGGGGGGGGAAAGGGATAATAGAGTTTATTGGACTGTGTGGGTTAGATGGCCTGGCACATCAGAACCCACGAAAATATAAGGCCCTGGTGGACACTGGTGCTCAGTGCACCCTAATGCCCTCGAGTCACCAAGGGACAACATCAATTTATATTCATGGGGGTGACTGGGGGTTCCCAAGAGCTGACTATGTTGGAGGCCGAAATCAGCCTCACTGGTGAAAGACTGGGCAAAAGCACCCTATTGTGACTGGCCCAGGGGCTCCATGTATACTTGGTATTGATTACCTCAGAGAGGGATATTTTAAGGATCCCAAAGGGTATCGATGGGCCTTTGGAATAGCTGCTGTAGACACAGAAGGTGTTAAGCAGTTGTCTGTTTTGCCTGGCCTGTCAGAAGATCCGTCTGTTGTGGGGTTGCTTCGAGTAAAAGAGCAACAGGTACCAATTGCTACAAAAACGGTGCACAGGCGGCAGTACCGCACCAACAGGGATTCCTTGCTCCCCATTCACAAGTTGATTCGTCAACTAGAGAGTCAGGGAGTGATCAGTAAAACTCACTCACCTTTTAATAGTCCCATATGGCCAGTGCGTAAAGCCAGTGGAGAATGGAGGCTGACGGTGGACTACCGTGGCCTGAATGAAGTCACACCCCACTGAGTGCTGCTGTGCCGGACATGTTAGAACTCCAGTATGAACTGGAGTCAAAGCAGCCAAATGGTATGCCACATTGACATTGCTAATGCCATTTTTCTCCATTCCCTTTGGCAAAGAATGTAGGACCACAGTTCGCTTTCACCTGGAGGGGGTTCCATATACCCTGGAATCGATTGCCCCAGGGGTGGAAACACAGCCCAACCATTTGCCATGGGTTGATCCAGCTGCACTGGAACAGGGAGGTGCTCCTGAGCACTTACAGTATATTGATGACATCATTGTGTGGGCGAACACAGCAGAAGAAGTTTTTGAGAAAGGAGAGCAAATAATCCAGATCCTTCTGTGTGGCTGGTTTCGCTATTAAGCGAAGCAAAGTGAAAGGACCGCCCAGGAAATTCAGTTCCTAGGTATAAATGGCAAGATGGACATCGTCACATCCCGACAGATGTGATCGACAAAATCTCTGCCATGTCTCCACCCACTAATAAGAAAGAGACACAATCGTTTCTGGGTTGTAGTGGGTTTTTGGAGAATGCATGTTCCAAACTACAGCCTCATTGTAAGCCCCCTTTATCAGGTGACGCGAATGAAGAATGAGTTTACATGGGGGTCCTGAGCAGCAGCAGGCTTTTGAGCAGATTAAACAAGAGATAGCCCGTGCCGTGGCCCTGGGGCCAGTACGGATGGAGCAGGATGTAAAAAAACATCCTCTACACTGCTGCTGGAGAGAAAGGTCCCACTTGGAGTTTGTGGCAAAGAGCCTCAGGAGAGACCCGAGGCCGACCCCTAGGATTCGTGGAGTTCGGGCCTACAGGGGGTCGGAAGAGGGCTACACTCCAACCGAAAAGGAGAATCTTAGCCGCGTATGAGGGTGGTTCGGGCTGCTTCCGAAGTAGTCGGTACTGAAAACACAGCTCCTTCTGGGCACCTCGACTGCCAGTGCTGAACTGGATGTTCAAGGGAAAGGTTCCCTCCACCCATCATGCTACTGATGCCACTTGGAGTAAGTGGATTGCGTTGATTACGCAGCGAGCGCGGATGGGGAACCTCAGCCGTCCAGGGATCCTAGAGGTGATCATGGACTGGCCTGAAGGCAAAAAGTTTGGAACACCACCAGCAGAAGAAGTATCGCGTGCTAAAGAGGCCCCACCATACAATGAACTACCAGAAAATGAAAAGACATATGCCCTGTTCACTGATGGATCGTGTCGTATTGTGGGGAAGCATCGCAGATGGAAATCTGCTGTGTGGAGCCCCACGCGACAAGTTGCAGAGGCCACTGAAGGGAAAGGAGAATCAAGCCAATTTGCAGAGGTAAAGGCTGTCCAACTGGCCTTGGATGTTGCTAAACGGGGATGTTCAATGTGTACCACAAGGGAATTTGATGTTGGGGGAGTGCAGTCAGTAATTCCATGTATATATATAGGTTTGTGTGTGCGCGTGTTTAGTGTTTGGTAATTATATTTTGTTTGTATATGTTAAGCATGATGTAGTGATGTAGAATAAGGGGTGGAATGTCATGGTTTTGTGACTTTTGGTTTTCGGTATTCCACATCATAACATCATGTGGGGCACTGGGAGTGTAACTGTTAATGTTCAAGCTCTGGGTACCTGCCTGGAAGAGAAGAAGAACTACATTCCCCAGGGGACTTTGCGGTCACAGAGAGTCTCGAGATACAACTCCTGGCAAGGTCACCAGATGCGCTCTTCTTTTGCCTGCTCTTCGTCGGCTCTCCTCCCCTTTTTCTCCCGGCTGCTCAACTGGACTGCACATCTCCCTTCAGTCCTCCGCGTTGTGGTGAGGCCTACCCACCTTTCGGACATTCTCTCTCTCATTATATTTGATTTATTAGCTTCAATTTTAATTATATTGTATTATAGTGTGTTATCTTGCATTCCGATAATATATTTAGTAAATTAGTTTGTTTCTCCTCAGATCGTTGCTGCTGTTTTTAATTATTTTGGGGTCCCCTGTTCCCTTTTTCCGGAGGCGCGGATCTGCGGATCCCTCCGCCCCGCTAGTCACGGAACTGGGCCGAACCAGCCCGTAAACCGTTGACACACCTTCGTTTTTTCTGGGCTCTCCTTTGAATGGCAGTTCCCAGGGGTCTCCAGCACACCCCCAGCCAGCTGGTAAATGCAGCTCAAGGCCTTCAGGAAAGCCATGCCCTGGTGGTGTCAGTGCTCGCTGGACAACCGTGAGCCCCACAGTGGGTCGAGTACCTGTGTGCCACCTTCTGAACACCAGTACCATGGTGTAGATGCAAGGCCCAGCCAGGCTAAGTCAAATAATGCTTCTGGCATGGGACGCTTTCTGAAGTGTCTTTACACTAATGAGAAGACCACAAACATTAACTCAGTGACCTTGAAATCTTGGTGCATTTGCAGTCCTGGGGTCTTGTTCAGATCACAGAGACATGGTGGGATGGTTCCCACCTCTGAACGGTAGCAGAGGGGGTACAGACTGTTTATGATGGGTGGTCATGGAAGACGAGGATGGGCTGCTGCCCTCTGTGAGAGTGCACTGAGCTCTTCTTGGGGATGGCAGAGCAGCCAACTGAGAACTCATGGAAATGGCTTAAAGAGGAGACAAGATGTGTCACTTCCTACCTGATTAGGAAAAACAAGCAAAAGGGGACCGAGAAAGACAAACAGGAGGCTCACATTTTCAGTCCCTTGTCCATCGCAGAGAAATTACTCACTCAAATATCTGCGCGGGACCCGCCAGCGGTTTTATACACCCAAACCGAAGATCCCTGGGAGAACAGAGATGGCGCTTTGACCCAAACCATAAAGGGGAACCAAAGAGGAGAGGGCTCCTGGATCTCCATCCACCTCTAAATAAGGACTGGTTGGGGAAAATGTGAAGACAAGGGAATCCGGGCATGAAGGCATGATGGGACTAAGGGGCATGAAGCCTCCATTGCTGCATGTGAACATTTAAAACAAGCTCTGAGAAAAAAGAAACCTTTGCAGTCAGTGCAAAGATAGAGAGATGTTGTTGTGGTTTCATGATTTTTTTTGTTGTCAGTATTCCACATCAGAACATCATGTGGACCAGTGGGTGTTAACGAGTTAATGTTCTGGTTCCGTTTACTGTTGTGGACTCTTTGAGCATCCTGATGGGACGGGAGGGGGCAGCATCCCCAGAGAGGCTGGCAGGAAGAGTAAGTGGGGTAGACTGCGGACAGGACCTGGAGCAGCTGCCTCTCCCCGTCTGGCCCGGCTCAGCCATCTCAGCTCATTGCGGAGAAAGCAAGCGTGCTATTCCCCCCCTCGCCCATAGGCCGTGGTTTGACTCGCATGTTTTGATACTCTCAGCTCTCCTCTCTCGTGTTTGTTAAGATTTAGTTAGGTTCAGTAAAGTACCCTTCCTCCGCAAGATCGTTGACGTTGTGTTTTCATGTTGTTAAAACTATCGGCTAGCTCCCCTGGCCCTGCCCCCTCTCCCGGAGCGCACGTGGCCTGGGGCCACGGCTGGAACTGGCAACCGTTTTCGTACCGTTTTTCTCTCTCTTCTTCATCCCAGGGCCTGTGGGCCCCTGTAAGACGGACTGAGATCTAAGGATAACCCGTGACATCTATTGGTGGAGAATGCGGGGCAACTATGTTTTTTTACTTTTATTTACAGAGGAATTATATAAGGAGTAAGGACCTTTTGTTCCGTGGAACATATGGGACCCTTTTTAAGCGTCTTGTATTCCGTTTCTATTTGGCACCTGTGTATGTCAGTTAAGGGCAACTGATGGAGATACCAGCCTGGTTCTAGACATCCCTGCTAATCTAACGACAACATGATGTTTGGACTGGCTTCCAGTGTGGTTTTTTTTTCCCAGTTCCTTATGCAAGTTCAGGGTGCCAGCTTAGGTACTGCTATCAGTCTCTCTGCATGTTATTCTCTGCAAGAGGATTTTAAAAATTATGTGGAGGGAAGCTTTCCCGAATGCCAGAGAAGTGGAAGTGGCAAGGGAATGATGGAGAGGTTTAGGACAGAGCGTAGAAGGCATGGGGGACCCCCCGGGTCTTGGGATTTTACCCTTGAACACCTGTGGGACCCTGAGGAACTAAGTGAGTATTTGGGTAAGGAATGGTGCAGCTCAGAAAGAGCTGAGGAGGAACGGCTTATTTGGGGCTTAGCTTGTGCTTACAGAGCTCTATATAATACTGACAACAACAACAAAAAAATCAAATCACGAAACCACAACAGATGTCATGGCCAGTTCTGAACAGGGAAATTCTGTGGGGCACAAGGCTTTGTGCAAGACACTAATGGATCTTCTCTTCTCTTTCAAGCTGTAAGTCTGAAAGAAGTTCATTAATGTCAATAAATTGAAGCACAGGATTGAAGACAAGATAGAAATCAGTGAAAATTCATTGACACACTTCAAATTCTGAAATTCTTTCAAGTCACAAAAACACTAGCCTTTGAGGGCATTATTTTGTCTTATTTTTATTTTTCTATTTTTTTCTACAAAAAAGAAAATGCTTGTCCAGAATTCTGGTTTTGGGACACAGGTGCCTTCAGGTAAAGACAGCAGTGGCAGTGCCAATGCCCTGTGACCAATGCCCAGCGTCCACTGCTGCTCTACCCTGCTGCGTATTTGATATTCCTCGTCCTGCAGGTGTCTCCAGCTCTCCTAAATCAATGACCATGGTTCAGGGCATGTTTTCAGCAGGCCATCTGGACACATGCTCTTCCCACTGCTCTCCAGATTTCCCCATCCCTTGCTCTTTGTTCACTCAGGCATGCAGTTCACCACTGTGTTTTAGTGTTCATTCAATTGCATCATGTTTCCTTCTGTCTGTTGGTAAAAAGGAGAAATCTGTCATTGCTCATGTGAAGCTGGTTCTCTGAGGAAAGCCAGTGGGAGTTGGTGCAAAAGACGTTTAACCCTGAGTGGGTGACTGCAGAGGAGAAGAGTGATGTGAGGAAAAGTGATGCAAGTCCCATGGGGACAATGTGAGTAGAAATGGGGTGGGGAAGTTGAGGAGGACATTTGTCCACGCAGTTACAGGGCAAAGTTCATTAGGGGGCATCCTGGATCCATATCAGTGGCAAAATCCATCTTTAACTTCTTGTTTACACCTAACTATGTAGAAATGAATAACTGGACTTTGTAAATGCACATCAGCCTCTACCTCTTTAAGCTCTCTCCAGATTCCTCTCCAGTTTGCTGCACAAGTTCTGAACACCTGAAGAAGATGACAGGAAGGCACAGGAGGGCTCTTCAGGTTGTAATGGGCCCCACGGGGCATTTGCTGCTGAGTCCATCAATCTCCAGTGCAGAGAGAAGATTGCATGAAGTACTCAAGAAGACAAAGTCAGAAGGAACAGTGAAGTTTCCTGGAGTATTAATGGGCCCCACTGAGGGCCATGGACAAGCAAGCTTCCCCAGGGACTTGTTAGAGCAGATAGTTAGAAGCCATGATCTTTTCTCAACTCCTTAACTGTGATTCTATTTATCATTTCCTATCTCTGTCTAATTCATTTCTTGTTCAAATATTCCCTGTGAAAGGCAAACCTCTTTAGAAGCAACTTGAACAAGGCATGCAGCTGATCACTGTGTTTTACTGTTCATTCAATTGCATCATGTTTCCTTCTGCTTGCTGACTAAAAAGAGATTTTTTTGTTGCCCATATGCAGCTGGTTCTCTGAGGAAAGCCAGGGGGAGTTGGTGTAAAGGAGGTTTAACACTGCGCAGGTGACTGCAGAGAAGAAGAGTGATGTGAGGAAAAGTGATTGTCCCACGGGGCAAATGTGAGTAGAAATGGGGTGGGGAAGTTGAAGAGGATTTTGTCCACAGAGTGACAGAGCAAAGCTCATTAGGGGAAATCCTGGGTCAATATCAATTGCCAAGTGCTGCTGCAACTTCTTGTTTAAACCCAATTATAAATAAATGCATAAATAAATAAATAAATAAATAGTCTTCATAAATGCCTGTCGTTCTCTTCCTCTTTTATAGCTCCAGATAGCTCTCCAGTTTGCTGCACAAGTTCTGAACACCTGAAGAAGATGACAGGAAGGCACAAGGCACAGGAGGGCTCTTCAGGTTGTAATGGGCCCAGGGGGCATTTGCTGCTGAGTCCATCAACCTCCAGTGCACAGAGAAGATTGCACGAAGTGCTCAAGAAGACAAAGTCAGAAGGAACAGTGAAGTTTCTTGGAGTATTAATGGGCCCCCCCCAGGGCCATGGACAAGCAGCTTCCCCAGGGACTTGTTAGAGGCAGATAATTGGAAGCCATGATTGCAGGTCAGACCAAGGCACTGGGATGGTGGCTGTGATGCTGAGCAAAGCCCTCACTTTTGTCTGTGAAGCAGAAGGGCCAAAGCCTGATCCCCAGAGCCTTGGCAGGGAGATCGTGTCCCTCCTGCGTGCTCAGGGCCCTTCCTGGGGCATTGGATGGGGTTTGTCTGATGGAAATGGAAAACCAGGGCAACAGCAAGCCTGCCAACTCGGCATGGGGGTGGCAAGGATCCATGAGGCCCAGGGCCATGTGGGCAGTGTGTCCCTCCCAGGTATGGGTTTGGTTAGAAGGGCCCAGTCGAACAATAACCAGTCCCCAAGGGAACTCCGGAACTTCAAGGTGGTTTCGTGCTAAGATTCCTTCAATGGCAGTCTCCAAAACTTTAGTCCCTTTTATGTTCTTTGGGTGCCCAGAAGGGCACTCAGTGGCCCGAGTGAGGCTGGAAGCAAGTTGCAAGGAGCAGAGTGGGACGAACCCCCCCCACCCTCTGGCAAAATGCCTGTCAATGGCATCCCGGGGGACAGTTGGCCTTCCTCTTTCCTGGGCACAACTGCTGACTCACATTCCATTTGGATGCGGACCAGGACCCCCCAGGTCCCCTTCAGTGGGAACGGCTCTCCAGTGGTCCCCATTTCCCGGTCAGGTGTGGTATGTCCAAGGTTGCACCACACAGGTGCAGAACAGGCACTTGGTTTCTTGTTACACTTCATGTGGTTGTGCCTAACCAGTTCTCTAACTTCAGCACACCTCTCTGTAAGTCCTCTCCACCCTCAATGGAGGAAACATTTCCACCGAATTTGGTGTCATCAGCAAACTGGCTCAAACATCTTCTAGTCCTACATGCAAGTCATTCACAAAAACATTGAAGAAAAGCGGCCTTCAAATGGAGCCCTGGGAAACCCTGCTAGTGACCATCCACCAGCCTGATCGAACTCCACTTAATGTAATCATTTGGGCAGGATCCATTGGCCAACTGCTCACTGCTCACCCAGCAGTTTTTTTCTCTCTAGCCCTATGCAGGAAATTTTGTCCAGAAGAATTATCTAAGAAAGAATATCAAAAGCTCCACTGAAATTGTCAAGGATAACATCAGCTGTCTTACCTTGGTCAACCAGATGTGTGATTTTGTCGTAAAAGGACACTAGGTTTAATGGGAACTTCCACTCATGAACTTGTGTGGGCTGTGACCAGTGACAGAATTATTCTACTGAGGTGTTTCTCAGTAAATACCAGCATCTTTTTTTGCATAATTTTACCAGGCACTGAAGTGAGACTGACAGCTCTGTAATGGCCTAGATAATCTTTCTTGTTCTTATTTAAAACTGGAACAAAGATTGACATCTTCCTGTCAACGGGTACTTGGCCATGACACTAGACTTCCATCTGATTCCCCTCAATAAGAGCCCAGAGCCTAATAATAAGGTGTCATCAGTGAAAGAAGGTAGATGTGTCATATAGCTTTGTAACACCTTGAACTCCAGAGGACGCCACAGATTCTATGAGAAAGAGTATCAAAAGCTCCACTGAAATCAGCTGGCTTCCCTTGGTCAACCCAAGTGGGTGGACCCTTTCAAAAAGGCGTTAATTTTAAACAGGACCTTCCCCTCACTAGCAAGCATTGCCTGTGACCAATGACAGAATTCTTCTTAATTCATCTTCTTCAGGTGTTTTTCAAGAACTCCCAGCATAATTTTCTCCATAATTTTAACACACTGAGAGACAGTGAGACAGACAGGTCCATAATTGCTGGGGTCTTCTTTCTTACTTTTCTTTAAAACTGGAACAATGTTTGCCAGCTTCCTGCCAACTGGGAACTGGCATAACCCCAGACTTCTTCTGATGCCATTCAAGTGAGAGCCCAGAGCAAGCTAATAAGGTGTCATCAGTGAAAGAATGTAAGGTGTCCATAGTTTGAATGCTTTTGAACTCCAGAAATTAGGCCACAGAATGGAAGCAGAGAGAAAGATCTGGCTCTTGTGTTTTGAGCTCATCCAGGTCAGCAAAAGACATGACATTCTCCTGGGGCAGGTGCAAAAGGCAAAGTGGGTGCCCCAAGCACAGGGCGGTGGTGGCATTTAGGATGGCCAGGAAACCTCCCTTCTGGCCCCAACTGATGCTCAGGAAGGAGCTGTCTGTCTTAAAATTTTCCACCCACAGTTTTACAAGCACGAGCCCCACACAGGCAGGACACCCCAGGCACCTTGGGTCACCCCTGAGTGGTGGTTGGTTTGACAGTGCATTCCCTGGTTGAATAAAAGGACGGATTCAGATGAGGGCTCACACACAGACACCTCACTGTGCCATCTAAACCAGCTTAAGGGGCTCCCAGCTCCCATGGTTTCTGGAGGGAACGGATCCCATTTCAGCCCCAAGGGTTTTCCATCTGAAGATGAAATGCCTAAACCTAGGTGTTAGGGTTGGGATGGCCTATAAAAAGAAGAAAAGGGAAAGGGCTTTAAAAATTAAAAAAAAGAGGATACTGAGGTTAACCGGTTAAAAAGATTCTTCTACCACAGGCACTGAAATAAGTTTTGCCTAGAAGGCGGTGATGACCCCATCCCTTGGGAGGCATTCCAAAGGTCGAATGGATGAGGATGCTGGGCTGACGGACTTAATGGCAAACCCTTCCATGGCTGGGGGATTAGAACCAGATGAACTTTGAAGTCCCCTCCAACTAAAGCCTTTCTATGATTCTGTAATGTTATGATTGAATTTACAGGTCATGAGTGAAGGTTTCCAGATTTGCTATTTGTTTCTTTTGTGATCAAATTTCTTTCAGTAGGAACAACCCTGTTTATGGAATTTAGTGGATGTTTTGATAAATTGAGCTAACTTGGATCTGCATTCTGTAGCGATGCCCGTGCTTCTTTGCAGGAGTTGTCACCTCAGGAGGGCCATGGATATCTCCAGGGAGAGAAGGAAATCACATCCTCTGCTGCTGTGCTGGGCTGGGCTCATGGGGCACAGAAGCTTATAGAAGTGGGCAGCACTGCAGAGAGACTGCTGTGCTGAGGAGCAGCTTCTGTGCACCATGCAGAATTGCAGGTGAGAGGCAGACGAGAGAAGGAAGAGAGATCACGGGATGTGAACAGTGTGAGAAGGCTGTGAGCTCACTGCAGGAGCATTGCTGACAGCCCTTGACAAGGTAAGTTGCTGCAGACAATGCATCTGCCTTTACTGGAGGGATGAATAAATCTGGAACATCCCATTGTAGATCAGGCTGCATACACTCCATGCTTTTTTATCAAGGAAAAACTTCTGCTGCAGCTGAGGGCTTCTGTGCTGCAGCATCAGAGCTCAGCCCTGAGGGCTGCATGTCCCAGGATGGCTGCAGGCTGTGCAGCTGGGGCTGCAGCCGGGTGCCCAGGGCTGTCCTGCAGAGCAGGTCCCTGCTGTGCCCCAGGGGCTGTGTGCCGGGGCAGGGACTCTGCCGCCTGCCCAGGGCTCAGCACTCAGCACTCAGCACTCAGCACTCAGCACTCAGCACTCAGCACTCAGCACTCAGCCTGCCTGGGGAGCTGCCCTAAGCGCTGCGGGGAGACGTGTGGGGGGAAGAAGCCCCCCAGCAGGGCAGGGCATTTGAGGGGCCTTCTGCTGCCACAGCTGCTGCCTCAGGCGGTGGGGATCACAGAGACACTGCATCAAAAGCACTGCCATGGATCTTTCTATAAGAATAATAAAAGCAGGGATTTTAGACCAATTTTTTTCTGTCTTGTTTCTAGAGAAGGGTAAATAACTTCTCATGTTTGAGCACATGAACTGATAATCCTAACTGCAGACACCTTTCTCACAGGAAGCTCCCACCCAGAAACACCTTTGCCCTCATGACCATGGGGTCTGATGCATGAACCACCTCCTGTGCAGGCAGAGCTGCATCAGAGCAGAGTAGCATCTCTCCAGGCATGTGTCCATTGCCCTCTGCAGTGCACAGGGGCTGAGAGCGACTGCCTGGGGCTGTGGGCAATGCAGTCTGAGTCTGTGAGGCTGGGAAGAAGTTGGCTTTGCCTTATTTGAGTTGCCATCTCTCTGAGGTATCCTTCAGAACTGTGAACTGACCTTCAGGATGCAAATCTTTCCCACAGCCTGTAGAGCAAAGTCCAGGGGTGAAGCAGTGAAATGCTATGTTCAAGGAAATGCTGTATTGTTGGTGAAATGACTGGTAGGTGTCCTATGCAGGAATGTGGTGATGAAGCCTTTCTCAGATCCCTGGAAAAAAAGGTGAATATTTGTGATGCGCAGTGCATTCTTGTTCTCTCAGCAGGATCTGGCTTCTTTATATGGTAACACAGGAGTGCAATCATCTTCCATCTTCAAAATTTACAATCTCAGAACAATTGGAAACAAGCCCAACCAGCTCCCCTTACCCTGCAGTAAGCAGAAGGTGAAATCCTTTGCCTCTCAGCTTTCACTCACAGCCATTCACACTGAGTGCTGGAGAAGTGCTCAGGATTTATTATTTAGGCAAAAAACTCCTCGGGCATCATGACTATTAAAACTTCTATTTGCTTCCCACATACTTCTGGCATAAGTTGTGCAGATGCTAAGGAGTACTTCTGCATTAGAAGTGATTCCGTCTGACGCATTCTGGAAAGAAAACCTGTCCCCACACCACCACATTCCCATCTACCCACAGGGACAAAACTGCTTCCTTCAGGGAGAAAGGGCAGAAGAACTCCTGGCAAACTCAATTTCATGAAATATATCTCAAATCATGGAGCTGAATGCACACTTTCCACATAGAAATTAATTGTCACTGAATTTTGTATTCCTTGGACAGGCCTCCATGCCCAGAAGTTCCACATGCCCAACAGCAGCTCCATCAGCGAGTTCCTCCTGCTGGCGTTGGCAGACACGCGGCAGCTGCAGCTCCTGCACTTCTGGCTCTTGCTGGGCATCTACCTGGCTGCCCTCCTGGGCAACGGCCTCATCAGCACAGCCGTAGCCTGCCACCACCGCCTGCACACCCCCATGTACTTCTTCCTCCTCAACCTCGCCCTCCTCGACCTGGGCTGCATCTCCACCACTCTGCCCAAAGCCATGGCCAATGCCCTCTGGGACACCAGGGCCATCTCCTACTCAGGATGTGCTGCACAGGTCTTTTTCTTTCTCTCCTTAATAGCTACAGAATTTTATTTACTCACCATCATGTCCTATGACCGCTACGTTGCCATCTGCAAGCCGCTTCATTACGGGACCTTGATGGACAGCAGAGCTTGTGCCAGCATGGCAGCAGCTGCCTGGGGAACTGGGTTTTTCTATGCTGGGATGCAAACTACCAATACATTTTCTCTGCCTCTCTGTCATAAGAATGTTTTGGACCAGTTCTTCTGTGAAATCCCCCACATCCTCAAGCTCTCCTGCTCACACTCCTTCCTGAGGAAACTAGGGCTTCTTGTGTTTGGTATCCTTGTGCTATTTGGGTGCTTTGTTTTCATTCTTTTCTCCTATGTGCAGATCTTCAGGGCTGTGCTGAGGATGCCCTCTGAGCAGGGACGGCACAAAGCCTTCTCCACGTGCCTCCCTCACCTGGCCGTGGTCTCCCTCTTTGTCAGCACTGCCACATTTGCATATCTGAAGCCTTCTTCTCTATCCTCCCCATCCCTGGATATGGCAGTGGCAGTTCTGTATATGGTGGTGCCTCCAGCAGTGAATCCTCTCATTTACAGCATGAGGAACCAGGAGCTCAAGGATGCAGTGAGGAAAATGATGTCATGGTCACATTTCAGCAGGCATAAACTTCACATCTGTCTCAACAAATGACTCCCAGTCTGTACAATAACAAAGCTATACTAAGTTTCTTACTGTTTATAATATTTATTTATGTTAATACCTTCATTTTTCTTTGCTGTTCATATATATATGTGTGTGTAATTATCATTAGTGGTTATCATGTTCCTAAACATGTGTTTGGATTCCTGAGGCATCACCCTGCTCTCTTTCTCCTGGAGCCCATAGGAACTCTGGGTCAGTGCTGGCTTTCTCACAGCCTCTGTGTTCCATCTCTGTATCTGCAGGCAAATGAGATGCCAGCAGGCACCATGGAGCTGATATAGGCTTGATTAGCAAAAGGATCAATGTATTAGCATAAGGACCAATATATTACATTAGCAAAAGGAATCAGTGTGTGCTCATCCTAAATCTTCCCATTTTAGCTTCACTTGGTGTGTGAACAGCCCTGTTTTTATCAATGATCCTGTTTCACAGAAGCACTGAAATCACTTTCTAGCCTCTGCCGGGTGCAAGGACTTGTTCTTGAGTTTGGTATAAACTGTTTGCAGTTATACTGCACCAAGATAAAAAGTTGCTGATTTTGGCAAAACAAGCAATGGAAGTTTGCCAAATTGGGGGAAAAGAGCTAAAAGGTGAGCCAGGGTGCATGGTGATGAAGAGGAAGATGAAATAAAGGGGAGGAAGTAGGTGCTGTGAGAAGGAGGACATGTGGTGTCAGGGGCTGTGCTGGGGGCCCATCTCTGTACCACTGCACGCATGCTGCCCCACACAGTGCCTGCACTGAGCTCCCTGTGGGGCGGTGGGGCCGGGCTGTCCTGCAGAGGGGAAGGCACACGGAGCCTCATGCTGCAGGGCTGGGACCCCAAAATCAGCCTGGAACTCAGCGCCCAGCTGTGCTGTGCTCACCTTGCCAGGCTCACAGGTGTCCCCTGTGCTGCTCTGTCACTGCCCCTCCTCAACAGGATGGGGAGAAAATACAGCTAAACAATTCCTGGGTTGAGGCATAAAAGTGCTTTATTCTTCCCTTGCTTAAAACCCAATGACAACAAGTTGTGAGTGCTAGTGGCTATATATCAAATGCAGGTTTTTGTTTGTTTGTTTGTTTTCTGCACACTTTGGAACAGGTATGGCATTCAGCGTCCATTTCACCTTAATATATTAACTGAAACTACACCTAACCCACAGCACATTTGACTGATATTCTGTCTATTTTATTTTATGGCTCATCTTCCTCTCTGACCGTGAAATACCCAGGGATATGCAGCTCTTCTTCTCTTCTGAGAACCAGGTGTCTGGAATGTTGTCAGTCCAGTGAACTGGAGTATTAGCTCTTTAATTACCAGTGATTTACTGACATTGTTGTGTGTGTAATGCCAGTAACAAAGTATAAAACCAATGACACGGATGCAGCTAAAGTGGCTGTTGATCAATGGTTCTGTGTCAGGGTGGAGGCGGACAACAAGCAGTGGTCCTCAGGGGTCCATCTTGGCACTGCTGCTCTTCATCATCTTCATCAACAACTTGGGTGATTGAATTGAGTGCACCCTCAGCAGGTTTGCCGACGACACCAAGCTGAGAGGTGCAGTCGATCCATTGGAGAGAAGGAAAGCCATCCAGAGGGACCTGGACAGGCTGG
This sequence comes from Lophura nycthemera, assembly GCA_021292215.1. Classification (NCBI taxonomy): domain Eukaryota; kingdom Metazoa; phylum Chordata; class Aves; order Galliformes; family Phasianidae; genus Lophura; species Lophura nycthemera. Next base: position 35,084 of record JADANK010000544.1, read on the forward strand.
AGAAGTGGGCCCATGTGAAACTAAAGAGGTTCATCAAGGCCAAGCGCAAGGTGATGAACTTGGGCCAGGACAATCCCAGGTGTTTATACAAACTGGGGGAAGATCTCCTTGAGAGCAGCCCTGTGAAGAAGGACTTGGGGGTTCTGGTGGACAAGAAGCTGGATGTGAGCCAGCAGTGTGCGCTTGCAGCCCGGAAGGCCAACTGTGTTCTGAGCTGCATTAAAAAAGGGGTGGCCAGCAGGGAGAGGGAGGTGATTGTCCCCCTCTACTCGGCTCTTGTGAGGCCCCATCTGCAGTGCTGTGTCCAGGCCTGGCGCCCCCAGTACAGAAAGGATGTGGAGCTCTTGGAGCGGGTCCAGGGGAGGGCCACTAAGATGGTCAGAGGGCTGGGGCATCTCTCCTATGAGGAAAGGTTGAGGGAGCTGGGCTTGTTTAGCTTGGAGAAGAGAAGGCTGCAGGGAGACCTCATTGTGGCCTTTTTCAGTCAGAGGGTCGTGAAGCACAGGGACTGGTTGCCCAAGGAGGTTATGGATGCCCCATCACTGGAGGCATTCAAGGCCAGGCTGGATTGACTGGACGCCGGTCTGGGTTTGGG
>JADANK010000545.1:0-34073 GCA_021292215.1 Lophura nycthemera
AGGTATAGTTAATGACAAGTAGATAATACAAGCCCCATGCATGGTGGCATTTTTTGCTTCCTTTGCTTCCCTTCCTCGCTAAGTATTTTGACGAAGGGCCGAGACTGCTCGCGACGTTCCGACATTCCCAGTAACACCTACGGGCAACCGCCCGGCTGCGGCCACGGGGCGGCGCTGCGGGACCGGGAACGGAGCACGGCGGCTCACGGGGCGGCGGGGGGGAATAGGGAGGAGGGAAGGGACTGGAGAAAGGAGAGGGAAGGGGGAAGGGGGAAGGGGGAGAAAGAGAAGGGGAAAGGGAGAAAGAAAAAAATGTGTTTAAAAACCGTTTGGATGTGGTGCTCAGGCATATGATTTAGCGGAGGGTTGTTAGGGTAGTATAGTTTGGTTGTGGTTAGACTCGATGATTTTTAAGGTCTTTTCCAACCTGGGCTTTTCTGTGATTCTATGATTCTATAAAAGAGAGAGAAAGAGACAGAGAAAGAGAGAGAGGGAAAGAGAAAGAGAGAGACAGAGAAAGAGAGAGAGGGAAAGAGAAAGAGAGGAGGAGAAAAAGCACAACCTTTTGCCTCATTAATAACACAGGCTAAAGCAAGAATGTTCCGTCAAGGTTTAATTATCTCCTCTTGCTCTGCCCTTGTGAGGCCCCATCTGGAGTGCTGTACCCACTCCAGGCACAGATCCTGTCTGGGTCTCCCTGTACAAGAAATGTGTGGAGCTGTTGGAGTGGGTCCAGAAGAGGGCCATTAAGATGACCAGAGAACCTGATCCATTAAGAAAGGCTTAGGGAGGTGGGCTTTTTCTGTCTGGAGAAAAGAAGGTTACAGGAAGTACTCACTGTGGCCTTCCAGTACCTGAAAAGAGCTTATAAGAAGGAGGGATAGCAAGTGGACAAGGGGGAATGGTTTTAAACTAAAAGAAGGGAGATTTAGGTTAGATATCAGGAATAAATCCTTCATTCAGAGGGCAGTGAGACCCTGGCACAGCTGCCCAGAGAAGCTGTGGGTGCCCCATCACTGGAGGGTGATCAAGGCCAGACTGGATAGGACCCTGGGCAGCCTCAGCTGGGGGGAAGCAGCCCTGCCCAGGGGATTGGAACTGGGTGGGCTTTAAAGTGCCTTCCAACCCAAACCATTCTGATTCTGTGAATCTCCTATGAATACATCAAGTAGAAAAATTCCTTGCATTACCCTAGAACTGAACTATCCCATCCTATGGGAAGGATTTTCTCATGACCACAAGCACTTATCAGGAGGAACTGCTGTAGTGAAATGGCGTTCCAGCCTGAGTGCATAAAATCACCTGACAGTCTCTGGAGATGCTCGACAGCAGCAGCATGTGGCATAACTCCTGCATGTACTGGAGAATACATGTGAGGGAGGAGCAGGACCAAAATTAGAAGAGCATGAAGAAAGCACATGATGTACCCTTGCTGTAATTCACAGCATGTGAGATTATTTTAGGCTGGTTTCAAATGTAAGCCAACACAGGATGCTCATAAAAGCATGGAGATTAAAAAGAAAAAAAAAAAGGTTTGAGTAGTCACCATTAAGACTCTCCAGGTTTCAGCTCAGTCACCCATCTTTGGCAAATTTAACACCAAAGAATTATGTCTTGGTAACAAGCACAGGCTTACAGTAATGTATGAGATGCAGCTTTGAACAGTTAATGAAGTTAAAGTAACAGATAAACTTGCTTTGATGTGAAACTATTTGTCCAGTGGTGCTTTTCACTGCTACTTGGCCAAATTTCAGTCTTGACTGAAATACTGGAGTAGAAAAGTACCCCAACACCATTTCTTGGAGTGCAGATGTAAATGAGGTCTGCAGTTATGCTGACAATGCTAGTATGTACTAAAGAAAAACTTAGCTTTAATAAGAAAATGACAGAGAAGACCAAAAATAAGTAAAACAAGAGCTTGATATTGTTTATAAATCATCCCAGAGGAATGTGAGAAAGGAAATAAATGCTTCTGCTAGTATTTCCTTGTATTACCCTTTCTTCTCTGAAATCATATTCCTTCCCTTGTTTATCCTCTCTCCTATTTCCGGCACACTGCTAAGTCAAACAACTTCCCCTTCATGGTCCTGAGTGCCTCTAGGCACATAGGGCAATTCCCACTTCCTATCATTGCCAAAGACTTTCCAGACTCCATTCTCAAGCAGCTGGTAACAATCAGAGGAGGATTACATTTATCACAACACAAACACCAAGGATGAGTTCCAACTATAGTGCATCTGCATTAAAATAATTTGTCCCTCTTAAAATTTGAGCCCTCTGACTGCGCTGTGCTCCAAAAAGGGCATTGATGTCACATTGCTCGAAGGGAGCACAGTATATAGCTGTGTCTTGAATCATCTGCTCACCATGTGTGATCTCCTGGTCTTCCACCATCCTAACCATGCTGGTGAGAACCAACATGCTCCATGCATCCTTTCCCTCTTCCCTCTACCAACAAATTTTAAATGTTTATGCAGCCAAAGAAAAGGTGGCCACCGGTTTTTCAGATGGGCATAAAAATATATTGTCATTCTGTTTTGTGTTGATGGCAGAGCTATTCTGTTTTTTTTTTGTTGTTTTGTTTTCAGAAAACTGAGCCTGAGGCACTGAGCTTGCATGTATAGAGTTCTAGCCAGTGGCAGATCTGTTGTTGTGTCATGAGAAACTGAAAAGAGAAACTGAAAAGAAATGGTTTTGTTAAACTTAATGAGTAAAGATGCTGACACGCATGCTTGTATCAAGTATAGCTTTTAAATGTTTGTGGATTTTGTAGTTTTCTGGTTTAATGAAAAAATCACTTATTTCTCCCCTCCATTTTCACCCATACAGCAGATTTCCTACTTCTCAATCTTCTTTGACTATTCTATTCATAAAAATTTGGTAAGGACTTAGGTGGATGTTCTGATTTTTTTGCCTTTTAATTTAGAAAGTGCTCTTCCCTCATGATGTCAATGTGATGACTGAACTCTGCAAATGTGTGTTGAAGCACTTATGGATATTTCTTCATGACTTAACTTCATTTGAATATTATCAATTTTATACAAGAAATTAGGCTGATTTTTGGTTCTGACATGACTAACTTTTTCAACCTATTTCATCATTTCTGGTAAATCTAGTAAGAGTTTTTTATAATTTGGTCTGGGGTATCTTGATGTGAGTTCATTGAAACCCATAAAGCTACCTCAACTTTTGTCACCTGAAAATCAAGCTCTGCAGGAAAATGTGCCAACAATTTAGAAATAGCAATCAACATAGCAGGATACTTGTAACACACACTTCTATTTTGGAATATTAAAATGTTTTGTGGCATACAGATGTCTCAAGCACACAGAATTTTACTTCTTGAAAAATAATAGGTATAGCTGTGGTTTAAGTATATTTTCTGTGCCAGTTCTCACCTCAAATGATCATACAGTGCACAGTTACTGTTTTGTCATTATTCCACAAATAATAAAATAAAAATCACATTTGAATCAAAGTGTTTTGTAGGAACAAAGGAGCAAAATACTTTAACTTGCCAAATATTTCTTTCTCTCAGCTCAAACTAATTCTTTTTAATTTTTAAATTAAATATTGTTCATGAGATGAAATAGATTTTTTTAGAAAAGTATTTATGCCATGTAGTACTAAATCTAATTTTTTTTTTTTTTTTTTTTTTTTGTATGAATCTCAGCTTTGTCTTTTACCTTCTAAGGATTGTAACTTTATTGATCAATGGCAAGCATTTATACTAAATATTAAATAAGAAAATGAAACAAAAAGTTCCTATGCAATAGGTTAATTTGGAATCATGGTGGGAAGAATGCTTCCAAACTGTGCTGAACAATTAACTAAAAGTCTCAGGTAGTTGATTCTGAATTATGTACACATACAAAAAAAAAAGACTCTAGTGCTGTAACTGCATTCTAGTAAATAAAAATTCAAGGGATTCAAAGTGTTTTAATAAATAAAATGCACAAAATTACTGTAAAATTTGGCTTTTAGTATACATAAAAGTTCACAAGTGCTGGGAATGGCTTTCAGAACATTTTGAATTCATCAGTCACACAAAGATTTCCGCTACAGAAAAAAAGCCCCATCTGATTAGTGACAGTTGTGTTAGACTAGTGTTCAAGAAATCAAGTAATACACTGGAGACTGAATTGAGACACATTAAAATTGCTCCACAACTAGTAATCCCATCCCTCCAATTTTTTCTGTTGTCTGAATTTGAAAATTCTTACCCCTGTGCCATCCAAAATCATCAGTGAAATCAGTAGAAGTTCAATGTCATTTATTAGTACAAAAGCTGACTTTAAACATTAGAAGCAGTTAAGTATGCTGTTCAATTCTCAGCAGAAGCTGATTGCCTATGAGATGTTTGGATTTTTTCTTTAATTAAAATGGCTAAATTAGTTTGCTTCAATGCATCATGAGATGCACAGTTCCATGAAGTGAGTCAGTGAATGAGATTTGACCACTTGAAGAAGTCTGCTTTAATTCTCTTATCCCCACCTAATCTACAGGCTTCTGCTGAAGTTGATTTGTAGCCACTGTACTTTAGCCTTCAAATTAATAGTAAAAGTTTAATAGGAAAATGACTATTGATGAACGACCCCTCTTATTAGAAAACAGGTAAACAAAGTGCAGGCTTCCAAGATAATGTGTTTACTTCTCATAAAGAATCATATTTTATGGGATATAGGGCCATCACTGGTGTATGTCTCACTTAACCTTTATTAAATGGAATTGTGAGAATGTGAGAAATTAAAGACAGAAATGTCTCAAACTGGGCACCAGATGTCACTGGTGTTGAGACTATGAGAGAAGCTTCTCCGGCACAAAGACTATTTGTCTGCTGCGCAGTGAACACTCATCTAAACTGCTGAAAGCTCCTCTCATACCACATTAGTTTCATGCTAACACTCAAAGGAGTTTTTTAGCATCAGTGTCTTGGTGATTAAAGCTGCTCAATTGCAGTCATATGTTTTCGCAACCAATTTTTATTGGTGCTTAAAATTTGTCTGCATGTACAGTTTAGCCATATTCACCCCACACCAGCATTTTATACATCTAGCTTCACTGCCTTGATGTCTCTAGTCATGCAACATGAGGTTTTTCAAAGGACTTCAATTGACAGGATTACCACGCCAATCTTCACCACCAGCCAAACAAATCAGTCAATCAATAAGTAAGTAATTATTGTGCAAATCTGAAGTTCTGGCATCATTCAAAGAAATGCCTCAAACTGAATTTTGGGAAAGTGCTAAAAGGAGAATATGCTAAAATTGATGTATCGATTGTTGAATGTCAAGAAACTGTCTCAAACTAGGAATTGGTCTTGCTCTTCTACCCCCCTATTAAAAACCCCTGTAATTTTCAATTAATTTCACACTAATGTATTAATTTTATTCCTTTGATGCTTCTGATATACATCAATTTCTCATACACTGACGTTACTATGCTTTTTTAGGGTCTGTTTCTTAAGTGCTTCAAGGAAATGAGCAGTAAATTAAGGCTTTTATTCAGAAATTAGTTTGAAACAAGATTTTGAATGTACAATAGAAGAAATGCAAATATTTCAATTTCCTTAATAAAAATAATAAGCAGGAAAAGATTTCCCTACAACCTAATTTTATAGAAAAATAATAAATGAACTATGTTAGCTACATAATCTAGAATCATACAGCAACAACCAAGGAGACAGATCTACCCAAACTAGATGAAATGTAAGGGTGACTCTCAGATACATGGCCCATTATGGAATAACGGATAAAATGTGGGATCTTGAAATATAATTAAGGTTACACCACTGAAAATTTGTTGGTTTTTTTTTCTGCCATTGTAGCTCACAACTAAGAAGGCTGGAAAGGAATCTGATCTGATCCTTTGTCTCATATAAGATGCAGAGCTGGAAAAAGGGATTTACTTGGTGCTTGCATTAAATTTTTTTAACCATTGTCAGTATGACAATGTATGACACTCTGAGAAGGTTTTTCAGAATGATTTGGTCACTTAGCAGCCTCATTTATTAGTTTAATAGAAACAAAAATATTTACTAATTTAGCTATGCTTTTCCTGTGCAAGCCTTACTCAGGAGCAGCAAAAGAATTTATTTTCAATCCTTTTCGCAGGCAATTTACATGTACAGTGACTGTTCATTACTGATAGCGATATCTTGCCTTGGAAGAATCCAGCAGCTGCTCTTGGTGTACTTGCTGTTGAAAGTGGCTAAACGCCAGCAGACAGCGGGATGCAGGAAAATCCTCTGCCTAAAATGAATTCAGAGTAGAAATTTCTGTTCTTGCTTTGTGCTAAAAGTTCTTTGTTCCAACCTCAACATCAGGCTATGATGTTGCAGCCCTTGGCATTACTCACAGAGTAACTTAAAAATGGAAAATCTAATTCCATCATCAGAGTTAATAGATTGAAGAAATTTTATTTAAACACCTCTGGTAACTATGGCAGAATTTCAGCCATGCTAAAATAAGATTTGAGAAGAGATTACAGGAGGAATTAAACCTCCTTAAGGCAGTTTGAAGGCAACACAGATGAAGGGAATAATTGACATACAATTGTTATATGTGTCTTTGGACTATAAAACTGTTGAAAAGTCAAAATAATAGTTAAAGTACAATTAATTCTTTTAGAGCCAGAAGGATTTTTGTGTTCTGCTAGAAAATCTTGTCTGGTACTTAAACAACCTAATTAAGAGAAACAAATGTCCTGAAACATCAATAATCTACGAAAAGTTGAGTTATCAAATGATTTCTTAATTTCAATAGCAAAAAGGATGATAATTCCCATAGTATCCAATTGGAGATCTATTGCGTATTTGAAATAATAGCTATATCTAATCAGAATGATTTTTTTCTCATATTTTTCCATTCCATTAAAAAATGATTTTTTTATGAACCTAATTATGAATATTGGTAGGTTAAAACTGAAAATGAAGAATAAAGGACAAAATTAATTAGTCATGTTAATGAACCTTTTATTTCATTTATAGAGAAGAAAAATTCTGCAAGAAAATGTTTATTAGTACTTATACCTCTTCTGCAGAAACAGGATTTCCATTGAGTTTCTTCTTTATTTAGCTGGAAGGGCTCCTTCTCTTACCTGTCAATGCACAGAGATGAAAGCTCATATCAGTGCAAATATCAGCAACATTTCACTATGGTAAATTATTTAGGTTTAAATTATTTAGGGAATTGTCTTATGTACTGTGAGTGGTGGTTTCTCACAGTCTTTTCATAGAGGAATACATGTTTGATTCCATACATTCCTCCAGAAGACTGCCAGCCAGGACAAACAGCAAGTTTCCTTTGCTTCTTGAAGCAAATATACATTTCTACAGATAAGCTTTTATTATTGAATCCTAAAAAAAAATTTGTTTGCTTCTGAGAGTTTTGTAGCCTCTTCAGAGTATTTTCTGTTCTTGCTTTTGTCAAAACCATGCCAGGGGATGTTCAGATTGAACACTGGAAAAAACTTTTTTACCATGAGGATAGTCAGACCCTGGAACAGGCTTCCTGCAGAGGTAGTGAAAGCCCCATGCCATTCAGTGGTCAAGAGGCATTGGGATAACTCTATGATTCTGTGATAACGCTCTCAATAATGTGCTTTAGCTTTTAATTAGCTCCGAAGTGGCCAGGCATTTGGACTAGATAATCATTAAGAACCCTTCCAACTGAACCACCCTATTCCATTCTAAATGGCTCCAAAAATCCCCATCCTTTTTCAAAATACCAGAATACTGGATAACAAAACAGAACAAACTTGGTCTTGTTCCCATTTATATTGTTTGCCCAAACCCTTCAAATTCAATACAGTTATCCCTTTTGATATAATTTCCACTTAAAAAAATTATTCAATATGTCCTCAGCAAAAGTGTCTCCTCTACTGGTCATGTAAAAAAAAAAAAAAATCCGTGATAGAATACATTCGTTACCTTGCAATCACAGCAACAGACAAACTAAGATCCCTGTCAGTTTACGCTGATTTCACCCTTTTCCTCTTTCTAGAAAACCCGTGACCTTCTAAACTCAAGATCAATTAACAGTCATACCACAGATAAAACATTTTATAGATGCTTTCTGAAGGAGGAACTGAGGAATATTACACTTGCCATAGCTTTAGAGAAGAGTCAGTGGGAAGGTGCCAGGAGAGCCACATAGGCACTGCAAGGAGTAGAGGATTGGAAAAAGGGAACTAGAAGATGTAGAATGCATAAGGTCCAAGAGTTTGGTGGTACTTTGTGGATCTCTGGAATGAGGTCTGCTAGTAGTCATCCACTATCCAGTTTTGGTAAAAACATGAAGTTTTAGAGGCCCACTGACAGAGGAAGACATTGTTTCTCCCTTTTCTTCTGCCAGCTTCTCCAATCTTCTCCAGCTGAAGACTTCTTGGAGATCTGTGTGTGGTCACATGGCTACGATCTCATTGCAGTCACAGAGACATGGTGGGACAGCTCACATGACTGGAATGTTGTCATGGAGGGCTATGTGCTTTTTAGGAAAGATCGGCTGGCGAGGCGGGGTGGTGGAATTACTCTTTATGTGAAAGAGCAGCTAGAATGTATTGAACTCCACCTGGGGGACAGTGGTGTAGCAGTGGAGAGCTTGTGGATGAGAATCAAGAGGCAGGCTGGTATGGCTGACGTTGCTGTGGGGATGTACTACAGGTCCCCTGATCAGGAGGAGGAGGTTGATGAGGCTTTCCATAAGCAACTGGAAGTAGCGTCATGATCCCAGGTGCTGGTGCTTATGGGAGACTTCAATTACCCAGATATTTGCTGGATAAGCAACATGGCCAGCCATGCGCGGTCCAGACGGTTCCTGCAATGTGTTGAAGACAACTTTCTAATGCAGGTGGTGGAGGAACAGACGAGGAGATGGGTGTTGCTCGACCTTATTCTCACTAATAAGGAAGGGCTTGTCAAGGAAGTAAAGGTCAGTGGCAGCTTGGGTTGTAGTGACCACGAGATGGTGGAGTTCAAGATCTTGAGTGGAAGAAGCAAAACAAAAAGTAGGATCGCTACCTGGACTTCAGGAGAGCCAACTTTGATCTCTTCCGGGACCTACCTGGAGCTATCCCATAGATTAGGGTTTTAGAAGGTAAGGAGGCCTGTGAGAGCTGGTCGGCATTTAAACAGCTCTTCTTCCAAGCTCAGGATCAGTGCGTCCCAGTGAGCAAGAAATCAGGAAAGGGTGGCAGGAGACCTGTGTGGATGTGCAAGGAGCTCGTGCACAAACTTTAAGGAAAGAAGAAGGTCCATGAAATGTGGAAAAAGGGTCTGACCACTTGGGAAGAATATAGAAATATTGTCAGGGCCTGCAGGGATGTGACGAGGAAGGCTAAAGCCCGCCTGGAATTGAATCTGGCAAAGGTGATAAAGGGTAATAAAAAGGCTTTTTAAAGTATGTTAACAGTAAAAGGAAGACTAGGGAGAATGTGGCTCCCCTACTAAGTGAGGGGGGTGTTCTGGTAACGGGGGATGCTGAGAAGGCGGAGATACTGAATACCTTCTTTGCTTCTGTCTTCAATGAAAAAGCTCTCCCTTGGGAATCCCGGACCCTGGAGGTTAGTGAGAAGGTCTGGGGAATGGAAGACTTCCCTTCAGTCAGGGAAGAGGCGGTCTGAGAGTGCCTAGGCAACACCAGTGTTCATAAATCCATGGGACCTGATGCGATGCATCCATGGATGCTGAGAGAGCTGGCGGAGGTGATTGCTGAACTGCTCTCTGTCATCTTTGAGAGGTCTTGGAGAATGGGGGAGGTGCCTGAAGACTGGAGGTTAGCCAATGTCACTCCAGTCTTCAAAAAAGGCAAGAAGGAAGATCCAGGTAATTACAGACCAGTCAGCCTCACCTCTGTCCCTGGAAAGGTGATGGAACAGCTTGTCTGGATGCCATCTCAGACAATGGAGAAGAAGAAAAGGGGTTATCAGGAGTAGTCGATGGTTCACCAGGGGGAGGTCGTGCTTGACCAACCTAGTAGCGTTCTATGATGTTGTCACTAGCTGGGTGGATGGGAGGAGAGCAGTGGATGTAGTCTACCTTGATTTCAGCAAGGCGTTTGATACTGTCTCCCATGACATCCTTATAACAAAGCTGAGGAAGTGTGAGATAGATGAGTAGACAGTGAGGTGGGTTGAGAATTGGCTGACTGGCAGAGCACAGAGGGTCGTCATTGGCGGTGCAGAGTCTGGTTGGAGACCTGTAATTAGAGGTGTTCCTCAGGGGTCGGTGCTGGATCTGGTCTTGGTCAACATCTTCATCAATGATCTTGATGAGAGGATAGTGGCCATCCTGAGCAAGTTTGCTGATGATACGAAGTTGGGAGGATTGGCTGACACGCCTGAAGGCTGTGCTGCCATTCAGCGAGACCTGGACAGGCTGGAGGGCTGGGCAGTAAGAAACCGGATGAGGTTTAACAAAAGCAAGTGTAGAGTCTTGCATCTGGGGAGGAATAATCGCATGCACCGGTACAGGTTGGGGGATGACCTGCTGGAGAGGAGCTCTGCAGAGAGGGACCTGGGTGGCCTGGTGGATGACAAGTTGGCCATGAGCCAGCAGTGTGCCCTTGTGGCCAAAAAGGCCAATGGAATTCTGATGTGCATTAAAAAAAGCGTGGCCAGCAGGCCGAGGGAGATGATCCTCCCCCTCTACTCTGCCCTGGTAAGGCCTCATCTGGAGTACTGTGTCCAGTTCTGGGCTCCCCAGTACAAAAAGACAGGGATCTCTTGGAAAGAGTCCAGCAGAGGGCCACAGAGATGGTGAAGGGCCTGGAGCGTCTCTCCTATGAGGAAAGGGTGAGTGAGCTGGGTCTGTTTAGCCTTGAGAAAAGAAGACTGAGGGGGGACCTGATCCAGGTCTATAAATATCTAAGGTGTGAGGGGCAGAATGGCGAGGCCAGACTGTTTTCAGCAGTGTGTGGAGACAGGACAAGGGAAAACGGCCAGAAACTGAAGCACAGGAAGTTCCACACAAATGTGCGCAAGAACTTCTTTACGGTGAGGGTGACGGAGCACTGGAACAGGCTGCCCAGGGAGGCTGTGGAGTCTCCTTCTCTGGAGATATTCAAGACCCGCCTGGACACCTACTTGTGAGACCTGGTGTAGGGAACTTGCTTTGGCAGGGGGGTTGGACTCGATGATCTCTGGAGGTCCCTTCCAACCCCTATGATTCTGTGATTCTGTGATTCTGTGATTCTGTGATTCTTCACATCTCTAGTCTCAATCAAAATGACTGCATCTTTCAAAATACCAGGTGATATTTCTATATCCCTAAAAATGAATTTGATACATCACTTCAGTTTATTGTGCAAGACTGAATCTGATGATTGATACTCAATTGTGTTCTTAGTACTGCTGTAAAAACTGTAAAAATAAATCTAGGTGGAAAAAGGTCAATAGTGATTTCAGCATGTAGTTTCAGAACGTATTTTTGAAAGAGAAAAAAAACAAGGTAAAACATACAGAAGAGGGAGAAAAAAAAATGAAATAAAACAGATACTGGTATTTTTTTTTCTGCCATTGTAGCTCACAAGTAAGAAGGCTGAAAAGGAATCTGATCTGATCCTTTGTCTCATATAAGATGCAGAGCTGGAAAAAGGGATTCTCCACCTTTCAGATGAATGATGGTTGGGAAAACTCAAATTTGTTGTGCTATAAAAATGCAAACATAGTGAAGTATAGGTTTGCAAAGTTTTGTTTCTCTAAGGCTTGTACAATCCTGTTTTTATCTCTTTCTTTCTTTCATACCAATTTTTTGATATTTCCTTGTGCAGTAAGTTTACATTTTCAAGTACAGTTCTGAAATAATTCACTTATAATTAACTTATAGTAGAGAAATTTACATTGCAGAGTATTTTGTAACCTTATTTTTTATCTTAAGAATTATTTTTAATAAAGAACAATGAAAATCTCAAGTTGTAGCACTGTAAGGCAAAAATGCAGGGCAAAATGACACATTCATTCAAACTGTTACTGATACTAATTGGTGAAGAAGTAGCAGCACATTAAAATTAGAGACTATATCTACTTAACCAGGAAATTGGATGAGACTTTACACAGGCTATGTCATGAAACAGGCTATGTCAGCATCTTATTCTTGATCAGTTTTCAAAAAAATTAGGTTGATTTTGTTGCTGTAGTACAGGCTAAATTGGTGTGGACTGGAGCAGAATATGCACCATTCAATCAAAATAAATTTTCCTGTAATCAGTGCTATAAGAATAGAAACATTCATGGAAAAGTTCTAATGAACTGGTTTAAGTAGTTGATCCAGCATTTCTGCTTTAGAGAATCTGTATCAGTGTACACAGAATATACACTGCTATGCTTGACCTCAGATTTGAATGATTTAAGACCATCATGGCAGATGTGGTCAGATTTCTCCTCTCTGCAACAGCCCTTTGGCCTGATGGTGACATGCTGAGGTTGCTCCCTCATCACCTGACTTCTTCTAGTGTCATCATCTTCTTATAAAATACACTTTATTTTAGAAATCAAGTGTTTTTCATTGACAACACATAATTGTGTGCATTTTTTTTTAAACTACTTGTATAAATCTTTTATTTTATTGTCTTTCTAGCTTTGTATTTGATTACTGATGTCCACATTTATTTATGGTAATTTTATTATAACTTTCATCCATTTGAATGGGTAATGTTTTCTTTTATTGCAATTAATGCAGTTCATAGCATCCATTACTTTTCTGACCACCCAGGTTCAGCAAAAACCTTTATTCACAGTAACTTTTATTGTGAATTGCAGTTCTGTGGTCAGGATGCTCTTAAAATACTGCATGTCACACCTGTCATGTGAAGATGACAATGCAAGACTCCTGAAAGCCAGTGCCTGAGGTTGCAAAAATAAAATTCCTCAAAACAATGAAATAGCATAAAAACATCACTCTTTTCTTCTCCGTAGATTTTGTCCTCATCTCAGCTTTCTGTAGGCTTCTAATTAATCTTGGTTTTCCATTCTGCTTTTTACCATTTTTGGATCTCCTTTAGAAAACCTGTGAGTAACAGCTCAGGTTTTGTACTTCTTTGCACAGCTGGGCACTGCAGCTGCTCTGAGGACCACAAAGATCTGCTCTGAGACCTCTTACAGTTTCTGAAAACAACTGTTTTTGATGTCTTGAAACCCAAGGCTCTTTCAAAACTCGCTTTTGCCATAAAAAGGTTCAGAACAAGCAGGTTTAGAGGATTTTTTGTCAACATTTTTTATCCACTTCCAAAATGCTGTTAGTCTCCCTTGCTTTGTGCTGTGTCAGAACCAAACAAAGCACAAGATGGAGTTTAGTGCTGGCTTTGATCCCTGGGACGGTGCCTGATACATGATAATATTACCAGAAGGTAATGTGAACATTAACAAGGAGCTTCTCCCCATCCTCCATGACCTGCTGACTCATTTCTCCAAACCCAATGAGTTGCAGGAGGGCAAGAGGCATGCAGAAAAACAACTAAAATATTATCGAATTGACTGCAGATACGGAGAGGTTGAGTCCAAATATGGAACTAATTAGTTTTATTTTCTCTTTGGTTCAAAGTTGCAGATCTTGAAGGCTTGTTAATGTTATAGATCACTGGTGCATTGAGGCAACTGTGATGAAGTCATGTTTATTTGCAAAGGTTGTACTAAATCCCCATCTTTTCTGAAGTAAGAAACATCAAATGACAAGTGCTAATCCCCTTGCTTACAGTCCCAAGCCATTTTCAAGCAAAAGTTGGCTAAAAATTTCTGCCTTCAGGCTGATACTATTCTGCCTTTTTAGATGTAATTCAGCTTTGCTTTTGTGTGTGAGTGAATGTGCTATTTCTGTAGTATTTCTTCCTTTCCAGATGCAAATACTTGTATTTCTGAACACATCCCAGCAAAATATTTGCATAGGCATTTCCCTTGTTTCAGGTACTGACAAGATCCTGCGGTTTTGTTAAAGCCTGCTGCTTTATAATGAAAGAACTCACTGGCAGCTTCTGCACAGTGATATTTTGTTCCTTTTGCAGCCATCCCCAGGCCTACTGCTTGCTTACCCCATCTTTACCTGATTCTACTGGCTGTGAACAGAGTATTTATGGACAAATGCTTGCAGTGCACAGCAGCACGATGCTGACAGATGTGACAGAGAGTGTACTTGAGTTAGTTTCTTGTGGTTCAAAGACGAGAATTATGAATCCAGCTGAGTATTTGAACACAATTATGAGTATCAGGCAAAACACTGTCTCCACTCCCTACTTACAGTAGTGTTTCAAACCTCCTGTACTTCTTAATACAGCAGGAATGCATGCGACTCTATCTCCTATGCAAATCTAATGTTCTCTCTGTGAAAAGGAACAAGTAGAGAACATATAAACAGAACTATAGTTAGAAAGGGATAAACTGAAAAGAAAAAGAGCAGGCTAGGAAGGACTGGATAGGATTGTTCCTCTAGTCAGTAACTAATTATTTGAGAAAGATACCAGAGCTCAGGCTGCTTTGTTTAATTCTGGAAATCTGCTCTCAGGTGTCACTACACATAAATCCTGCTGCACCTTGGAGGAGTAAGACACAGAACAGCAGCTAAGGTTTCTGTGGTCATGTACCGTGTAGCTGAATGACTTTACTATTCAGCTCAAGTGGCTTGGTAGGTCACTTTCACTGACACATGGAGTTGCTATTGCTATCAGTGCTGAAACAAATATTTATAACAGCTTGTGCACATGCTGCCTTGCACCCTGTCTCATGTGCTGTGCAGCTTTGTGAAAGCTGGATAGGAACCAGTCTTTAAACCTTGCTGTATTTGAGAGGATTCTTCAGTGTTACTATAAAAGACATTTTCTTTCTATATTCCATCTTTACCTGTTTTTTTTTTTTCCTACTTTTACAGTCAGTAAGTCAATTCGCACAGATTGTACAGTATAATAAAAGAAGAAAAGACAGTACACATTATGCAATTATTAAATGATCCCAAATGCATAGTACAAATTTTAGTACACCTTTATTGGGATGTGTCTAGCAAGATCATTTATGTTCTCACTCATACTTCTCATCACTATTACCAACTCAGTAGGAAGCTGAAATAGCATGCATGAGGGGGAGTAGCTGCAGCTGGGAAAACTACAGTCACAATAATTTGAAAAGTGTTTTCAAGGCTGATACACTTTTTTAAAGTGAGAAAGTTAAAATTAAAATGCCTTAGGAGCAGAGGCAAAGTCGAGGTTTCTGCCAGCCACATGTTGTTGACATTAATGAATTGTATATATCTGGAGCTTCATCCACATTTTCTAAATGCTGTGATTTTTTTTTTTTTTTTTCCAACTGCAAATAATGAATATGGATTTTTCTCTCAATATCTTTTAAAAATTTATTACCAAAATCCTTATTGAAATCTAAGCGCAGGTATGCAAGATGCATTTGCCTAGTGTTTTGGATTTAGAATACTGACTTGATTAGAAATTGTAGTACTTAAATCTGTAAGTGCAAATCTGGAAAGACTGATCCCTTTGTGTTATAAATTCAATTTGATTTTGTAATTGTATTTGAGCACCTAATTCTCAAAATGCTCAGAACATAATCCTGGACAAAATGAATTATGTTGTTGCTTAGCTTAGCACTAGAGCAAAATTGACAATCAAGCCACAGCATTATCTCTTCTGATTAGCCTGTGTAGCAAACTGCTTCTGGAATGCAATAAATGAGATCAATTACTGCTTGCTTATATCTCAGAGCAGAGCGCATCCTCCTTTCAAGTTCTCAGCTGTTGTTGTGCTCTCCATGAACTGATAAGAAGAGCCACAAGAGAATTTCACTGCCATGAACTTGTGCTGTTGTTGGGCAGATATGTCTGAAGTATTTTGAGTTGAAATGGTAAGTGTTTAAGTGAGGGAAGGAAGTAAAAAAACTGTAAAAATTGCTAATATTTTCTTTACTTCTTGATTTCATATCTACCTGTACTCATCTCCCAGCATGAGGGAAAATACATGAATTGTCTATGGATAAGCTGTAGTTAATTTGTAGATTATCTATGACTTGTGGAGGAAAAAAGGTTTATTAGAAACTTTTCCACACTTAGATTGCTTTTCATAAGAGGCTCCCAAGAGGACTGAACTATATTTTCCAGAGTGTCCACCATTTATGAAGGCAAACTTTCCTTCCAGGGCATTTTACAACGTAGATCTCAGCCTCACTAAAAGCAATTGTGTGGAAAGGTAAATAGCAAAGGGAAGATTTTTGTCTTCTTTTCTCTTTCCAACTTCTTTTCTCACATTGGGAATCAATGAATGGACATCTCTAGTGAAAAACAAAACTATCCACAAGTAAAACTGTGGCCTTGATCTGCTAAAGAAAGACTCATTCTTCTAAAAAAAAAAAAAATCAATGTTTTACCTCCAAGAAGAATGTTTGAAATGAAAGTTTTGTTTTAAATTCAACATACAGATGCTAACAAATCTATGTACTAATTTGTTTTTTATTATACCTCTTCTTTTTTCCTTATATCTAGCTTGGTTATATCCTCAAAGGTCTGGGAAGCTGGTAATACTGTACAGTGAAGTCAGTGGATTCTTTTCTGCTGATTATCTTGAGTTGCATCTGGCATTAAGATACGTTTATTTTAAAAAAAAAGTATTTAAATTGCTGATGGCAGCATAGTAGGTTATTTGTTAGCATTTTTAGTTAGTGTTACATTTGCAAACCTAATAGTTTAATATCAAAATTTTCATAGCAGACAGTATTTACAAAACAACATGATATACTGCATGATCTTCACTAAGATGTGACCAACAGTTTGAGGAAGCTATTATGTATGCCCAGAAGTAAGTTTATTTGTTTTACAAAACCAGTGAAAATTGAAATGCCATCTCTGGGAACATTCTGCAATGTTTTCATATTTAGAGCAGACCTAGGAGAACAGAGTCCAACCAGAGGACAGACTATCATATTGGCTGCCTAGGAGCAATAGGCAGTAGCACCATGGAGTAAATTGCTTTCAGCATTTGACAATGCCAAGGTTTTCTGGATTTTATACCCTGATTACATGAGAATGGAAGTCTTTGATCTCAACAGAGTTGACACGATAATTTGCAGCTGAAGCTCAAAAGGCTGTGAATGTCAGCTGCATACAGTTGGTGCATTATGGAGCAGTATAAGATAGTTGCTTATTTCACAGTTTTATGGCATGTTCTTGAAGAGGCTGAGCTACGTCTATTTGGAGCATCATTCTGCTCTCAGTTTTAATGTAGTTATACTGACATCATTCAATTGTTTTCCTTGGATTTACTCATTCCTTTGTGAGTAGAGAGGCATGACCAAATTTATAGAGGCTTCAAAGCCTTGTCAATGTTTAATGATATCCATTCCACATGTTTGGTTTCCCTAAAAATTAATTAGAGTGCAAAAATGGAAAAAAAAACAACAACATTTCAGCAAATTGTTAAGATTTTATGGCATATTTTAAAACTTTATGTACTGATTTATTATATTATAATATGCTTACAGAGTTGAGATCTAAACAACATTTATTGTTATAGCTGTCTTGGATGCTGTATTGTGAGACAAAGCAATTGACTCTTCTTCAAATATTTCTTGTCTGAATACACTTTAATAAACAAATAAACCACTTAAAGAAGAAACTTATTTAAAATAGTAATAAATAAGTCTCTTCAGAAAGCAACATCTAGTACACTAAGAAAAGGACATTTTTGTTAATGTAGATGTAATTCTACTGGTGTGTATGTTCATAAGTGATCTCACTGTGACATTTAAAAAAATCATTATAGTTTAAGACAGTGCCACAGTTATTTCTGGCTATATTGCTAAGCTTACATGGGAATGATTATATTAAACTGGCTTGTAAGTTGCCTATTGTTAGCCTGCAACATAGTCCGTCCAGTGAAGCCGGATAGTATCTGTTTTTCATGTCATGTCCTGCTTTTCATCTGTATTTCCTGCTGAGTTAATTAAGAATTCGGGGTTTTTCTATGAGAAGAGGAAGACACAAGTAACTTTCCCAACAAAAAAAAAGTTGAGTAAACCAGGACTAAAGGGAAATTTATCTCTTCTAACTACAGTTCCTAACAATGACCTCTGACAGGGTTTGTCAAGCATATACTCCTTGCAAACTTCTTCAAATACTCCACACCTGCTTCTCCCCATGGCCATATACCATCCCCACAAAGACTTTTATTGTGCCTTGCAGAGACTTAGGAACAGTTTCTATATGCTGTGGATGCTTGTTACTTATTACAAATGAACTCAGACATTAAAACAGTCTGAAAGTAGTGCTGAGATATGTTGGCAGATTTAGGATACTTACAGTGTGATCAGTTAAAAAGATGAAAATTTTGTTTATTGCTTTCCAGCAATTAATTATGGAGTGCTGCTGTTCTTTCATATCTGTAATACTTTGTTGAATTTCCTTTGCTGGTTTCGATTTGTGCCTTGGCCTTTACGAGTTTCTTTCAGCCGAAAAATGGAGAGCCTTTTTTTTTCTCTCTTTGTAGCTCTTCACAATTTCTTGGCTTTGATTTGAAAAGACACTGGTAAAGCGCTGTGTGTCCACTGTGCTTTGTTTGAGTGTCTGTTAACTTCAATTCTAACTCACTCTGCCATTACAAATATCTCAAAAGAGGGGAAAAAATTCCCTCCAGGGATACCTTCTCTCCAAAACTTTCAGCTAGACCTGAAAGTTTATATACCAAAGTTAAGTGAGATGAGCAGTGAATGCTGGAATTGGATAATATTCATAGTTGATTTGATGTCCCACAAACTGGGCTACATTAGTTGGGTTATGTTCACATCCCTTTCAGATCTAAAGTAGGAAGAAATCTATAGATCTTGAAGGGATACCTTGAGTACAAGCCATTACTAATCCAAAATGCACTACGAATTTAAGCTGTAATTGCCTGTTTACCTCCAAAGTGATAGGGCTAACAGAGTACAGAATATCCTGGGAGATGACTTTTTACCACTTTTTCCTACAGAATTGAAAAGTGGCTTTTGGTTGCAGAGCTATGTCCACACTGTTCTTCAAGTACACAATATGTTATCCTACATAAAGCTTCTCTAACTGACAAGAAAGTGCCATAGTTCAGCGGTCATGATGCTATGGATAGACGAGGTTTTCTGCTCCATAATTTTGGAAGAAAACAAACACATTCTTCAGATAAGGTGTAGGCAATGTCATCAGGGCAGACAGCTCAACAGTATTTGTTTTTTATCTGCCTCTTCAAACTAAAACAAAAACACTTGGATTGGTAGCTCATCGGAACCCACCTAGCAAACTGAAAAACATGTTCTTATTCAGAATGTCAGAATGTGTCTTTCTCACTCAACTCCCATTTTAATCAATCTCTATTATTTTAGGTGATACAAAGATGAAGCTTTGCTTTAAAACAAAATAAAATAAATCCTCTAAAAAAAAAAAAAAAAAAAAAAAAACCCCCACACATACAAAAACAACAACAACCAAAAACCAAAACCATTGTCACCAACAAACCAGAACTGCTTACATAAATTTTAGATTAATCAAATTTGAGATAAATTCTAAAATACATTCCTGTGTACATCACTTTTGGTATATGATATTCGTGGAATTGCCATTCTTCATGAAGGCTGCAGTAACTATTGATTATCTGAAACAATCTTTTAATCTTTTGTTTTATTACAGTGCTATTGTTTGCAATTAATTGCTTCATGTATACACTCCACAAGAGCACT
Organism: Lophura nycthemera; assembly: GCA_021292215.1. NCBI lineage: Eukaryota > Metazoa > Chordata > Aves > Galliformes > Phasianidae > Lophura > Lophura nycthemera. Next base: position 19,684 of record JADANK010000545.1, read on the forward strand.
GCTCTCACTGTCAGCTCTTGTGTATGTATAATCTTTTCATAAATGTATCTGAATTCAGAGTGAAGGACTTATAAATACATCAGATGAAAATCCCTGGTATAAGTCTGAATGTGATTAAAGGGTGTGATAAGGTGAAGAATTCTCTGTTTTTTTTCATATTTGTACTGAAAATGTCAGACAAACTTTCAGAAAGTCAGTAACCAGTATTTTTTTGTTGTTCATTTTTTTTAAATATCATTTTTTAAAGAAATGTATAACTTCTAAAAAAGAATAAGGTATCTTAGCATGGATTCATTCTGAGCTTATAGAACATATCTGAAGTACTAGATCTTGTTTCCAAATTAACTAATTCTCAGGCATAATCATGAACCCATGCCCTCAACCAGCAAAAAGCAGGGGCTGATTTTTACATCCAAGTAGTAGTAATTTGCTGGGTTGAAATCCATACACAAGCATTCAGATCTGCAACATTTGCTAGTTTGGCTGTGTAACTTATACTGGCTCCCTTTCTGAGAACTAGCCACAAATTTTTTGACAAGCACAGAAATTGTCTTGTTCTGACATGCTGTGTGTTTTTCTGTGTGCTATTGCTAGGTTTTTATCAAAAACTAACAGTATAAAACAAGTCAAAGCACATGCCTTTTCTGAAAGAGGCTGCATCTGCCTCAGACAAATATCTTTGCAAAAGCCTTTGGCACACAGCTGAGGCTTGAATAGCAGATGTTTACTCGCAGTCTGTAAAATGTACCCTGCTATTCTCTAGAAATGCTGGCTCAGCTGCAGTACATTTGGTATTAAGGATTCTGTCACCACTGTGCCAGACCAGCTCAAATGAAATTTAGATCTTTAATTTTCTCTTCAGCCTATAGCACAGTAATAGCTAGCAATTAGAGAATAATTGTGTTGCTTTTGAAAGCTCATAGCTGTAATCAAAATACAATAGACAAAGAAGTACTTACTTTTTTTAACATGTAAATCTAATCACTCTCATGTTGTGGGCTCTCTGGTTGGAGTAACTTCTTTTGATAGATTCTGCAATTACTTCCATATATCTCTACCATGCTAGATAGAAAAAAGGAAAAAGGAGGAATCAAGATAAATTGCTAAGCAAATGCATGCCTTTTTAGCACTACTCTAATGTGAATGTAATTTCACTGTTATTTGACAAGACACCGAACCTTGCTCCAGTTGCGTCTCAAGCATGGTGACCAGTGCTGGCTAACTGGTATTATTACTGGATAAGAGACAAATAGAAGCAGATCAGAACACCATACTGCACTTCTGCGATCATCAGATGTGGGCCATTGACACAGAAGCCTTTTCTGCACATGTAGGAGGGTTAGTTGCCAACGTACTTGTGCATGAAATCCTACAGTCTCACTGTCATGAATATAAGTTTGAGTAGTGACGTTCTGGTCTATGTATTTGATTTGGGAGAGTGCTGTTTGCAAACCTAAGTGCAATTTATATTTTTGAGTGATGACTGAGAGATGTCAGCTAGATAAATTGATTAGGTTGCTTTTTAAGAGAAGTAATACCCGCAGTAGTGCAATATTTCCAAACTCAGTATGCACTACACAAATAGTATTCAGCTGGAAAATCACTGTGTGCAACAGGCTGAGAGTAGGTTTTCAAGCCACGTATTTAAACAGATTTGCTCTTGTAGTCACACCTGATCTTTCTATACTATGGGAAGAATAATAAAATATTTAAAGCCAGAACTTAAGGAAAAATTCCTGTTTTGGTTATTTTTTTTTCTGTTCTTGTTTAGTATGGTTTTGTTTTTCTTTTGTAAATCACTGTCTAGTTGCTCTTTTCATCTGTTCTTTCAAGAACAGGTTTTGGAAGACTCTTCAGAATAAACAGAGTTTAGAGATACTAATTCTGTTATGTATTGATTTGGCTAGTCACTGTATCACTGTATGGAGGTCCTGCTACCGGAGGCACAAGGAGGTGTTCTAGTTACAAGAGAAGAGATAATAGAAATAAGAAGCAAAGTATACTGAGATGCAGAGTGCTCTGTACTTGGGAGTACAGCCAGGGGTTATTGTAGTATGACCCATGGAGCTAGTGTAGAGAGAACCACTCCTGCTAAGAAGACTTGCTGGAGATACTACAGTTCAGGTCAGAAAAAGGAGAGGGAACCTGCTGGGAAACTTTGCCACCCTCAGGCAGGCAAATCAGGCTGTACAGAAGAACTTGTTCTTATTGTTTACACAGTTGGAAGTGTGCCTGCTGCATTTATGAATTTGAACGTCTAGAGTTAGGTCTGTCTTTCACATGAAAGACATTAAAGCGATGGCAGAATTCCCTTCCAGTGTTTTTCAGCAGATGGCATTCAGTCTGAATCAGATTTCTGCACAACAGCCTTGGAATAAAAAGAATCAAATAAAGATGCTTATGAAAAAATGTTTTGTTTTGTTTTAAATGTTGTATTGCATACAGAAAGCACTCCTTCAAATACAACACTGCATACCTCGGCAGTTCTTGATACAATGGAAAATTGTTAATGGATTTTCACCTTTTTGCTTACCAGTCAGCCTGGTTATAAAATTATTTTTTTATTGTTTCTATTCACCATATGAGACTTGTTTTAGTTAGACTTTTCTGTTCAGAATGATCTTTTCTGCATTTCTTTACACTACAAGTTTCCTAGAATATTAAAAAAAAACAAAAACAAAAACAAAAAAAAGAAAAGCCCAGTTTTTTTACTATCAAAAACATCTTAAATGCCAGAAATGTTCTGATATTTCAGGGATCAAACACAAATATGGGATGAGGTTGTTATTATTAGATGCCACACCAATCAATTTGATAGGAACGGTATCACACTGTTAATTACCAATGAAAAGGCAATCCATTTTGTTTCTTATTTTAAATGTAGTTGGTTGTGGGAAACTTGAGCAGAACAGGAGACTAATTAGGCCGCTTGTTATTTGCACTTTTTTGTGTAAATTTTTTGTTTGTTGCATAAAAAAATAAAATTTCAATTTTTAAAATGTCAGTGCAAGAATGTACCCATTACATATTATCTTGTTTTCATTCATATTTAAGCATAAAAAAAGAAACAAATGAAAAGAAAAAAAAAATAAAAAAGGAAGGAAGGAAGGAAAGAAGGAAGGAAGGAAGGAAGGAAGGAAGGAAGGAAGGAAGGAAGGAAGGAAGGAAGGAAGGAAGGAAGGAAGGAAGGAAGAAGGAGGAAGGAAGGAAGGAGGAGGAGGAAGGAAGGAAGGAAGGAAGGAAGGAAGGAAGGAAGGAAGGAGAAAAAAGAAAGAGAAAAGAGAAAAGAAAAAGGAAAAAAAGAAAAAAAGAAAAAAGAAAAAAAAAGAATCTGTTGCCTTTTAGTTAGTACTACATCAATCAGTCTGGTGCTGAGGAGAGATGTCATATTGGACTTCGGTCCGATTTATCTTTCAGTAAGACCTTCTACAGTATGTTATAAATGCAAAGAACTTAATTCACCATGCCAGATAATTTTTGCACTTGATGTTGCTCTAGTGATTAGCAAATTTTTTTCTAAGCATAAATACAAAGTATAAATAAAACACTTCAGTGCTTTAGTTGGCCACAAAGTTGTTAGTCATACTACTTAAAAATTCAAGTAGAGCAGCTATAACTAACGCAACATTTTGTGCTCTAATTCTAAACTATTTATTGTCTAATCCAGAGAAAACATGACACTGCAAAATTCTGTTTATTTACCACAAGGCTTGAACAATAAGAAGAATGGCCTTCTGCCTTCAAGCATCACCATCTCTGGGGACGCTTTGTTCTTTCAAGTGGTTAAGAGCACATAACATTTGTTTTGGTGTTAGATTTATGTGGAAGAACAGAAAATATGTTTTTACTGAAATAACTGTGTTTGTTCGCTACATTCTGTTACTCATATTTGAATGCTCATTTGCAATGAAGGGAGGGAATTTCAATAAATAGTAACTATTTTGTTTTTATCTCATGCCATGTTCTATTTCTTCCAGAACTTCTCACAGAATCACAGAATCACTAAGGTTGGAAAAGACCTATAAGATCATCCAGTCTAACCATCCACCTATCACCAATGGTTCTCGCTAAACTATATCCCTCAACACAACACTTCTCCTTGCTGTCTGCACAATCAAACCACAATTTGATTGAGAAAATCAAATTTAATTATGTGTGTAAATCAGGGGTTTAGGAATTCATGTTAAAACAGGTTGAGGCTAATATGACTTCAGAGCACTGCAACTGAAAGAGGCAATGTGTCCTGAGATTTCTGTCATCCTAAACAATGCAGTGATTTCCCTAGGAAGTTGCTCCAAAAGACTCTTAGGGGTCAACTTTTAAAAGTTACTGGGTTGACAAGATTTTGCTAGCTTCAGTTTTCAAAGCAGAAATTTGTTTTGACTTTGCATCCTTCCTCCAGGCAAAATGGAAAAGATTTAAATATATTTCAGTCTCTTTTTTCCTCCAGTGAGATTACAGTTGTCATTTCCAATGTCATGGGATGTTTATCCCTTATTTGGTTTTTCTTATCTCTCCACTGCCATAACTACTAGTTTTATTCGGGCACAGAGAAACTTTAAATTGGGAATACTGCTGAACTGTTCACATACACAAAGAAACACGCAAGTCCCTTGCAGATTTGTCAGTCTTTTACAGAAATTGTGGTAAGTCCTAAAAATCTTATGACTGATCTAAATATCCCATTATTATCTCATGATGAGCTGCAAGTTTGGAAACCACCTTTGTCTCTTCTCTCCTAATTGTTTTTCTTTTCTGTACCACTTATTTTCTTCTGACTCCTTGGTCTGTGAGTTGTTGAAATTTAGCTTTTAGATGTTACAGTTTATTTTCAAAGTGCTATAAACCTTTTAACTAACACAGTCTGGAACAAATTTTGTACACTCAAAGCCACCATTCTGCAAAAGTGAATATAACTAATGACCTAAATAATACCTCTTTGTTTCAGCATTTTCTGAGCCAAATTCGAGCTTGGGGGGACCAAGTGGGGCAGGTAACAATTACAGCATTTATCACCTTTTCAGACTACCATTTCTTCCCTTCTAGTCATATTGCACACCTGCTTTCATACTGTGCAAATGAATGGTTCTTCTATGTTACTGATTTCCAGGGAAATTGAAAGAAGTTTGGCTACCTGCCTCAGTCTCAATTCACATTCTTCTGTGCAGGATCTCTTTTTCTCCCCAGCACTCCTTTCTTTCCGCACACTCTGAACGGTATTTCTATCGAACTACTAAAAGCTATATTTTTTAGGTAAAACGAAGGTGGCATTTTGAACAAAAGCTTCTGGGTTAGAATATTGTATCTGATAATCTTTTGGGTGTTCAGAATGCATGTTGATTCTCACCATGATCTGAGGATTTTGAGAAAACAAGAGGCAAGCATGGCACAAGGCACAAGGCAACACTGACAGTTTTAGCAGTGAAATGTGACATTATTGAAACACTGGATATTCTGTCTATATGCAATATCACATTTGCAGTTTTTTTTCCTAAAAAACTTCCTGATATGCAGCCTCTTCTCTTCATATTTCTCGATTCTTTAACCATAAACTACTCCGAGTAGAAACTTTTCCCTAGGTGTTATGGTCACTAAATACTGTACAAACTTAGCATTTTTTTTTTTATTATTATTTATTTTTTAGATCAATGTTCACTCAGGTTCATATTGCAGAAGAAATCTGTAGCAAATAGCACTTGTTTTATTTTTTTTCTTATCTTTTTATTGCATCGTATCACTTAAAAATCGAGTCATAGAAATTTAAACTAGGATGTTTTCTTGTCAGCTTTACAAGGTATTGTTTTTATGTGCTTTGCACGCAGCCATTTGTTCTCATTGATGAATGTTATTCATGTAGCAAAAATAATCTGCTGACAGTGGTGGTGTTTTGTGATTTGGATAGTATTGTTTAGGATGGAATAGACATATGCCGGCTGTCACTGAACACAACAGTAAAGAACAGTAAGTGCAGAACTATCAGCTTGCCCCCATCTGTTTTTTAAATGCTTTAAAAAAAACAAAACAAAACAAAACAAAACAAAAAACTAGAAAGAACCTAAGATAAAGATTTAAGCGAAAAACACTTTACAGCCAAGTAAAGAGCCATATTAAAGATCTTAACTGCTTTTGAGTGGATTATTTTCCAGTCAGAAGTCTTTATCTTTTCACAAATACATGGAAAGCACAAAAATAAGATCTTTCAGATGAAAGCTCACTTTCTGTTTGGTTACCATAGAATCTCCTGAGTTGGAATGGACCTATACGGACCATCGAAGACAACCCTTGGCTCCACACAGGACCACTCTAAATTCAAACCCTGTGTCTCAAAGCGTTCCGACATACTTTGAACTCCAGCCGTGCCCACCGCCCTGTGGCACAGACCCCTTCCCTGACCCCCAGCTGCCCCTCCCCTGACACAGCCCCATGCCGTTCCCTCGGGCCCTGTCGCTGTCACACAGAGCAGAGCTCAGCGCTGCCCTCCGCTCCCTGTCAGGAGCTGCAGCCGCCATCAGGCCTCCCCTCAGCTCCTCTGCTCTGCTCTGAGGAAACTGAAGGGACTCAGCTGCTCCTCATACACCTTGCCCTCCAGACCCTTCACCATCTTTCTAGGCTTCCTTTCGTCACTCTCTAATAGCTTTACGCCCTACTTACACTGTGGCAGCCAACTCACAGGCAGTGCTGGAAAGCAGGAGGCACAGTCCCTCCCCTTGCCCAGTGGCAGCGCTGGGCCCACACCCACCAGGGCACGGCTGGCCCTCTGGGCTCCAAGGTACTGCTGCCTCACGGTCCACTTACCGTACCTTCAGCACCATTGCCATATACTTTAATAGTACTCATGGTTTCATATTTAAGCAGAGCGGCTGCAGGGATGTTCTGCGTGAGCAGAGCCCGGCAGTGCCCCATGATAGCAGAGCAGCTCCAGCTGCTGCAGCAGGGACCTGCCACTGCCAGAGCTGAGCCCTGGGCGATGCTGGGTGTGCTCTGGGAGAGCGGAGTTAAGGGAGGAAACACCGCTGTGTGACAGCAGCTGGGAGAGAGGGCTGAGCAACGGGAGAGAAGCGGCCCTGCAGGCACCGAGGGCAGTGCGGGAGGAGGGCAGGAGGTGCTGCAGGCGCCGAGCAGCAGCTCCCTGCAGCCCAGGAGAGGCTCGTGGAGGAGCAGGCTGTACCTCCAGATCTCCCCCTGCAGCCACGGAGGAGCCCCGGTGCAGCAGTGGGTGAGGCCTGGAGGAGGCACGGCCCATAGATATCCCCTCAAGAGCAGTACTGGCTGGAGCTGCAGCCCCAGGAGAGCAGCCTGTGGTGCAGCAGAAGGATCAACAGATACGAACTGTTACAAATTGACCATAGCTCCTGTTCCCCATACCCCCAGCTCCTCTTAGAGAGGAAGAGGAGGTAAAGGAGATGGGTGTGAAGGGATGAAGATGAGCCTGGAAAAAGAGTGAATGGGGAAAATCTATTTTTGTTTCTCGCTATCTAAACACACTTAGAGTGTCAGTAAATTATTTTTCCTCACATTTGGTCAGTTATTTTCCTACTTGTAATTGTTAAGTGATTTCCTTGTGCTTATCTCAACATACAAGCTTTTTGTTTTATATTCTGTCCCCTGTTCTGCTGAGGAGGAGGAGCACCTAAGGCCAGCCAAAGTCAGCACATCTCCTTTACACTGGAGGAAGATGACTACCTCATTTTTTAAGAATGCATGCCATCAAAATAGTTCTGTATCCTTAGAGATGTCAGGGGTAAATCCACAAAGATTACTGTATTACCATTTTGTTGTACCTGAGGACAAAATCTAGCCTGGGCAAAACACACAGATGGTTGGGTCTGGCTACAGGAGGAACTGTGCTGAGCAAGGCTGTCTAGTGTGTCTGTAGAGTAGTGCACTACACAAGTCCACACAGCAAGAAATTTTACTGGGACTCCAAAATGCATCCAATGTATTAAATGTTTTCAACCACATACAGATGCACTATGCCATCTAATTAGTTGTGGTTTAGAAGCATGAAAATAAATAACATAAACATAGTGTATAAATATACGTATTGTGCTGGTGAATACAACCATGTCACCTATCTAATCCTCTTAATGCTTACTAACTACCTTGTTTTCCAAATTTTAAAATAAGCAAGCTATTTACTATGGAAAGCAACTTCTTAAGCTGCGATGTATAGCTTGGTTCCATTTGAAACTATTATAGTACACAGGCAGAAATTTCAGTATTTACTCCTGGATGATTCTAGAAGTAAATTTAAAACATATGACTGGTCACAACAAAATTTTGTAAATAAGTTTTAAAATATAATAAAAAGTTAAAATGGTAGCTTTAAAAAGTGTAAAGTGAGTGGTTTTCCAGATGACATTCTGCACTGAAATTTAAAAAACAGTGGGTTAGCTATGTGCTCTACTATGGATAGCTTAGTTTCTTTAACAGGTTTATTCTTCATGATGATGATTGCCCAGACTTATTCGTAAACTTAGTTTGTTTTCTAAGACCCAGTCTCACTTTAGTCAGCTTTGGTTTAATAAAATGTTTGTGCTTCATTTAGGCAAAATATACATTAAAAAAAAAAAAATAAAAAAATAATTATAGCATCCTGCCTGAAAGTGTTAAGACTTATATTGTAGAAGTATGAGTAGGAAACTGTACTGCTGGCAGGATGAACATTGTTACAGTTTCCTTTAACAGTCAGCCTACAAAACTGCACTGAATTTAAAACGTAAATGTTACCAATAGTCTGTTGCTTATTTCACATTTTTAGAGAGATTATGCAATATATTGGAGCCCTGTATTGCTGTGACATGCAAGTGCTTAGACAGTGATAAACTATCACATGAATCACTTTGTCACTGCGTTGTGATTTCAATACAATTTAGTTATGTATTACCAATGGAAAATTCAGAAAATTCATATCCATTATCAGTATTATCATTGTAAAGTTCTCATGCAGAATATACAATACCTCTTAGCTCTTAAAGCAATTTGAAATAAAAGTGAAATCAGTGCAGAACTCATCAGAAGAAGACTTTTAATTCATTTATATGCACATGCACCCGCATACACAGAGTCAAGTATATTGGCACATAAAGCAATTAAGTATGTAATAGGGCAGAAGCATATATACTCAGCGGGAAATGTAATGCACATTTTTGAAAACAGGCCTCAATGAAGATGCTGCACGGGGCATGAAAGTGAAGTCAAATGATTATGGTAGGCTATATTGGATTAGAATGCTCCCAGTATTGCAGGCTGGTTGCAATACCCTGTTCTGATGACAGTGAGGTCTGTCAGCGTGCCTTCAGTCACACTCTGAAACAGTTGGATACTCTGTTCATCTTAAAAAAAATAAACAAAATTTAATTATCCTAATGATTCTTTGGTTGTTTTAAAACAGTTAAGTAGCAGTAATACAGATATGCAAATAAAAACTTTGTATTCCTGAACTCTTCTTTAGCATAGAAGAATACACCTCCATCTTTTGTGAGTGTGTCTACATATACATATCTATATATTTATACAGATAAAATACATATTGTGACCACCTGGTCATGAAAAAAAACAAAACAAACAAACAAACAAAAAACAAAAAACAACCCTAAGAATATCTGCTTTCCCCATTATGGTTATCTTCGTAATAGGAAAATGCCATAATGCTGATCCTAAGAAGGCTGGAGGGAAGGAAGGTAAGACTGTAGTAGTTCTTCCAGCTCTTTTCACATTTCATTTCTTTTCACTGTCTCCTATTCTACCGCCAATAACAGCAGCTTACCTTCTTCACTTCCCTGTTCTCCAATTCAACAAAACAGTTTCATCTCTTATCTAAAACAACAAATGTGCCTGTGTTTTCTCATATATATGTCTTTCATTTCCTCTAACAAAAAAGGAGAATGCAGTTTTTATTTCAGAATAGCTGAATACCTTGTTGAATTCTTACATTTTATAATGTTCGGAGTGAGATGATCTTTTTTACCATTTATTCATTCAGATGTAGTTGTGTCCTAAATAAAATTTCCCAGCTGCTTTATCATTCATTTCCACAAGATGTCAGCAGCAGCATATTATTCTAAACATCAATGCCAGCTCATACCCTATACCTTTCTAAGTAGAGATGATTTTAACATTTAGCATCATTCAACAATAGTAAAGATGAAACTTGTTTCTGACCTTCAAGAAGTTTCTATGTGCTGATCAGAATTTGTATTCAGGTTGCTGAGAGAAAGTATAGACATCCTACAAATGCAGTAGTGGATATAAGCGTATTTTATCTGCACTACTCTATGATTCAAGACTGTAAGATATACAGATCATCTTCTCTGCATATAGCCTCATAACTAATAATTGATTGTTGCTTAACTCAGTAAGGGAGTGGCAGCAACAGTGGCAGCAAAATCAATGCTTTAATAGGTCTCAGACCTAAAACACTAAACTTGCTGGCTTTTGGCCCATATTAAAAATATCTCTTCTAGCCTGGTAACCTAGTGTATTTAAGTGCAAAGGAGACACTAAATCAAAAGGCAAAAAAGTCTTCCTAGATGACCTTTAATCCCATTTTAGCATCCATTTAGTTCAAAATAACCGGATTTGATGGATCTATTACAATTTTTCAGCAATATCCACAATGTTTTCAAATAATGAAGAAGCAAAACTCAAAATGGGTAAAGAAAAAATACCAGTTGTTCTGAATGAATTCTTCTACTAGAAAAACAAAGCAAAAACTCATTCTACATCAATGTCAGATTGAAAGACACATTTAAAGTAAGGAGAGTAAGATGGATCCTTTGCCTAGAATGTCAGCCTTTTGGTCTGCCAACTGTGAGTTTTAAGAATTTTAAAAATAATCTTGGATAATTATAACTTCTGTTGTGCAACCAATATTTAAAGTACCTTTTGAAAATCTCAGTATATAACAAGCCTATATTGTTTTAACTCAAAATCTTAACTTGAAACTCTAGAAAATCGCAAATATACTTCTCAATTCCATCTTTCAAGGTAAAGACATGCTTTACTTCTCATACACACATACATCATTTAAACAACTCTGTGCCTTTAAAAGTGCAACATAGTATGTAGGGAAACAAAATTATTTTTTTCCAGCTAGGTTAACTGGTTGATTTCATTTCCCTTCCAAGAAAGTATTGGAAAAGTCAGAGCAGTGAATGTAGAAAAGAGAAGGTTGATGAAAGAACAGCACTTAACAGTGTTCAACCACAAAAACAACTAGAAAAGAAAGAATCACATTTATTTTTTCTATTTCCATTGTCAAAAAGACTAGAAGGATTGAGTTTAACAGGAAAAAACAGTAACTACATGTTTGGGAAAAAAAATGTAGGAGATTACCTAATCGATTTAAAGTTTAGCAGAGGATTACATCACATTCCAGGCATTTAGTTGAGGAAATCTTGAGGTTTTCAAGAATTTATCCATTTGTCAATATTAATTCAGGCAAATGAATGGACAGTTCTATTTTTCCATGTTTTGGCAAGGAAGTAGTGGCATGAATGCTGAAGACTCCATTGAAAGGCAAGTTTCATGTGGAACTGACTATCTCAGTGTAAATCCCATGGTGCCATGGCATGGCAGATTTTATTTTTGCATAACTGAAATAATTTAGATCAACCATGTCTGACTTCTTCAAAATCAAACAGTAGCACCTTGTCTCCACAAGGACTGATCTGATTTAATGTGACACTACACCTTTCCTGTTATAAAAGCATGGCTGGGACTTTAGAAAAGCTACATAGAATTAGGCAGAACCATGGGGTGACACTGAGGCTATTAACCCACATGGGCAATAAATGAAAATATCTGAATGAAATGGATGTTCAAAATGTTTGGCAAAAATTTCGACACCAACTTGTAACAGAAATGTTCTTGTATCCAACACAGTGCCTCAGCGTAGATTCTAGTGTGCAAGCTAAAGTATAGAAGGAAATGGATGACTGACATCTCTTTTCACTCTTAAAAAGCTGTGGAAACTGTTAGAAAAAACAAGGTGAGGTATCTGTTTTTGGCTTTGCTCACAATTAGCTCTTCCGGTATTGGCTCTTTTAGAGGCTTGGCTTGTCATGACAAAATGGAGATGACTGCATATGTAGTCAATATATTTTTAAGATTAATGAGCTATATTATTTTAATGTGGTTCCCAGATATTAATATCATTAATAAAATATCCTGAGAGATAATGGACTTTATGGAGCACATCTTTAGCTCTCTTCTCATGAAATAATAACTCTTACTTTGATTTCTGTTTGTTCTTCTATTAGATATAATAACAATGGCAATTTTTGAAAATATAGTCATTTACTGCTGAGGAGAAATACATTAAGCTGTAATTCAGTTAAGAACTTGGCAGCTAATATATAAATTAACAGCCATGAAAATATTTATCTTCTGCTCCTAAGTACGTAACTTCATTCTTCACAAATTCCCAGTACAATACTGGTGTATGGAGTACACCACTGTGTGACATACTTTATTCTTCCTTCCAAAACTTGCTTTTAAAATTTGGTATATTTTTTTCACTGGAAAGAAGTAATTGCTGCACTTTGTATCCTAGCATAGAATAAACTGAAATTAGGCAGAAGGTCTATTCTGAAAGTTAGTTCTCAGCCAAAAAGAACTATCATGCATTTTGCCAGAGAAAAAATTTGTTTGGGAAGTAGGGTAAGACAGTAGAGGAGAAAGAACCATCAATTCTCCGAATTTCATTGTGATACTTTCCAGCTGCTTCAACAAATCTCATCCCATGTATTTTCTAATTTTATTTCTATGATGAAAGTTACTGTCAGTGTTGATTCTTGCTGTGTGGTGCGAAGGAACTCGTGGTCACAGAAGGACAGCTAAGACCACTTCTGGAAAGATCTGCAAACAATGATTCATTGGGAGCCTAAATTTCACCTGTAATTATTTAGCTATCCCAGTTAGTAACTCCAAATTATACACACACTATTTAAAGCATTCAGCCATATGTTACATCACATAAAGGTATGCTGGGGTATTGTTTGTTTCCCCACATAAGTTTTCCATCAGGTTGGAGAGGTCACGAGCACATTTTCGTTTTCTGCTTTTTTTCTCCCCACTTCTTAAAAATGGAACAGGAAAATTTGGGGAAGGTGGGGAGTCCCTTCTGCTCTTGGGAAAAAAAAAAGAAAAACACACAACAAAAAACACATCAGCAGTGCAAATCATTTAGGCATGCACTTGTGCAATATTCTCGAATCAACAGGATATTTTTGTGACAGTTTTATGCGATAATGAAAGATTAATAAAGAACTCCAGAAAAGCTCAAGACTGTGCAAGTTATTGGGTAATGAAAAAGATGTGAGGTAATCAGATCGGGGATATTTTTCCTCTTCTTCTTTTTTTTTTTTTTTTTTTTTTTTTTTTTTTTTTTTTTTATTGTTTTTCCTCTCTCTTTTTTTTTTTATTTTCTGTTAATTAAGTGTAGACATATTTTTGGCATTGGTACACTTTAATCTGAGTGCATTCAGAGTACACATCTGCCTACTGATAGGAAGCAGCGTTATAGAAATCTTACAAGGAAAGAAAAGGAAAGGGTTAACAGGAAACCTTACGGAATAATCTACTCCAGTATCTTTGAACAATCACCATGGATTTGAAACCACCTCACAGGTAACCAGAAAAGAAAGTTACAGTTTTGTAACCACAAAAGAAAGGGAAAAAATAATCACCGAAGACAGCACTGATGGTCCTGTAGTCTATTCTTATGAAAAGACTAGGATGTGCACTAGTCACCATTTGCAGGGGAATAAAAGCCAGGTGGAGGGTATACAGTACTTAAAATGTCTGACAAGTGTGGATAGCTACAAGAACAGGAATTGCAAAATAATCCAGCATGTTATTGAAGATATAGCCTCCAGAACCCAGTCTCTCTGGACATCAGTTCAGCATATGAATCATTCCTGGCCAACTTGGTGACCTTCTACAACAGTGACAGCATTGGTAGACAAGGGAAGAATAATGATGCCTTCGACCTTGACCCTTCAAGGTCGAATATCGCAGCATATCATCTTATCTCTCCATTTAAGCTGGAGCAGATAGTGTTTCATGTATGTGTCTTTGTTTACACGTATTTGCAAACACGTAGCAGCATTCAGAAGCTCTGAGCGAACACAAAGAATACCACACAAGTCTTCCAGTGTATGGCCTTGTAGTGATTCAAAAATCACTTTTCCCTTGCTCTCATTTCATCATGTTTCTGAACATTACATATTGTCTTTATCTGTTTCAGCTATGTGAGTTGAGGCTCTAGGAGACCAATGTTTATTGTGTTTCTGCATGGCTGTGACACATCAATAGGCTGTAAAATGAAAAACATACTTTTTTTTTCTGTGAGTCAAGGACTTCATGTAAATTTATTCCAAATAAAG
>JADANK010000546.1:0-50000 GCA_021292215.1 Lophura nycthemera
CCCCCAATGCCCCCCCCCCCACTACCCCCCAACTCCCCCCCACTGCCCAAACTGACCTACAGCCCCCCTACGCCCCCCCCCACTGCCCTCCCACGGCCCCCCCCGCCCCCCTACTGCCCCCCACTGCCCCCCAACGGGCCCCCCCCAACCCCCCCAATTTGCTCTCCTACTGTTTCCCCACCCAATGCCCCCCCTCACTGCCCCTACTGCCCCCCCCCGTCCCCGCTGCCCCCCAACTGACCCAACCACTCCCCAAAAAAACCCCCCCACTCCCCCCAACTGCCCCCCCAATGCCACCCCCACTCCCCCCTTCCCCAAACTGCCCCCCCACTGCCCCTCCACTGCACCCCAACTGCCCCCCCAACTGTCCCCCCCCCCACTGCCCCAACCCCCCAACCCCCCCAACTGCCCCCCACTGCTTCCCCCCAATGCCCCCTCCACGCCTCCCCTATGCCCGCCTCCCTCTCCCCCCCTACTGCCCCCCCCAATCCCCCCCCCTCCCCCAACCGCCCAACGGGGAAACTCCCCCCCCACTGCTCCCCCAACTCCTCCAACTGCCCCTCTCTCCCCCCAACCCCCCCCCACCCCCCCAAAGCTCCCCCTTCCCCTCCCCGGTACTTTTGGGATCCCCTCCTCCCCCATTTTTCTCAGCACTTTGGGGTCCCTCCCACCCCACAATTTTGGGATCCCCCCCTCCCTTCCCCAGTATTGGGGGTCCCTCCTCACCATTCCCCACAACTTTTGGGGGTTCTCCTCACCCCAAGTTTTTGGGGTCCCTCCCCACCCCCCAATTCCCCATAATTTGGTTTTCCCCCTCACCCCCCATTCCCCAGTACTTTGGGGTCCCTCCTCACCCCATTCCCCACAGCTTTGGGGTCCCCCATTCCCAGCCCTACAGCTCCACAGTTCCTCCTCACCCCACAGTTTTGGGATCCCTCCTCACCCATTCCCCAAAACTTTGGGGTCCCTCCTCACCCCACAGTTTTGGGATCCCTTCCTCATCCCATTCCCCAGCACTTTGGGGTCTCTCCTCACCCCACAGTTTTGGGATCCCCTCCTCACCCCACTCCCTAGCACTTTGGGGTCCCTCCTCACCCCATTCCCCAGCACTTTGAGGTCCCTCCTCACCCCACAGTTTTGGGATCCCCTCCTCATCCCATTCCCCAGTACTTTGGGGTCCCTCCTCACCTCATTCCCCACAACTTTGGGGTCTCTCCTCACCCCACAGTTTTGGGGTCCCTCCTCACCCCATTCCCCAGTACTTTGGTTTCCCTCCTCACCCCATTCCCCACAGCTTTGGGGTCCCCCATTCCCAGCCCTACAGCTCCACAGTTCCTCCTCACCCCACAGTTTCGGGATTCCCTCCTCATCCCATCCCCCGGTACTTTGGGATCCCTCCTCACCCATTCCCCAGTACTTTGGGGTCTCTCCTCACCCCACAGTTTCAGGATCCCCTCCTCATCCCATTCCCAGCACTTTGGGGTCCCTCCTCACCCCACAGTTTTGGGATCCCCTCCTCATCCCATTCCCCAGCACTTTGGGGTCCCTCATCACCCCACAGTTTTGGGATCCCCTCCTCATCCCATTCCCCAGCACTTTGGGGTCCCTCCTCACCCCACAGTTTTGGGATCCCCTCCTCATCCCATTCCCCCAGCACTTTGGGGTCTCTCCTCACCCCACAGTTTTGGGATCCCCTCCTCACCCCACTCCCCAGCACTTTGGGATCCCCTCCTCACCCCATTCCGCAGTACTTTGGGGTCCCTCCTCACCCCACAGTTTCGGGATCCCCTCCTCACCCCATTCCTCAGCACTTTGGGGTCCCTCCTCACCCCATTCCTCAGCACTTTGGGGTCCCTCCTCACCCCACAATTTTGGGATCCCCTCCTCACCCCACTCCCCAGCACTTTGGGGTCCCTCCTCACCCCATTCCTCAGCACTTTGGGGTCTCTCCTCACCCCACAGTTTCAGGATCCCCTCCTCACCCCATTCCCCAGCACTTTGGGGTCTCTCCTCACCCCACAGTTTTGGGATCCCCTCCTCACCCCATTCCCCAGCACTTTGGGGTCCCTCCTCACCCCATTCCCCACCCCCTGCATTTTGGGGTCTCCCCCCCCCCAGCCATTCAGCTGCACTGGGAGCAGCGAGCAGCCCCCCATCCCTGCGGGGTGGCCCTATAGGGTCAGGGTCTCTGCTCCCCATAGTGTATATGGGGGGGGGGGGTCACCTCTTAGAGGGGGTCCCACACTCTCCCCCCACCCCATAACCCCAAATAAACGACGACCCTCAACTCCGTATCACAACTCTTTATTACAAACATCATAGAAATCTCAACGGTACAAAATAGAACTTTGATCTCAACCCCCTCCATCCCCCCCCCTTCCCCCCACCCCCAAAAAAAACCCCAAACCCAACCCACCAAAATACAAAACAACGGTACAAAAGGAGTTTTCTTAGCGCCGTGCTGGCAGGCAGGGGGTCCCACATCCCCCCAACCCCCCCCCCCTCCGATCCCCCCCCCTTTATGGCTCAGCACCCCACTGGGGTCGGGAAATGCACAGAACTCAACCTGAGAGCAGCAGCTGGGACCCGGGCTGCACCCAGCACAGCCAGCGGTCAGCGCCGGCCGGCCGGACGGACACACAGCTACGGGAGCCCCAAACTGAGCCCCCAAAGCACCCCCCCCCCCCCCCCCCCCCATCCTTCTTTGGGGTCTGCACCACCCGTAGGTGCTGCTGCGGGGGTCTCTTGGCGGTGGGCGCGGGGCGGCCGGCTCACGGCTCCAGCGCCTGCAGGTCGGAAGCGAAGGCCAGCAGCCTGCAATCACTGCACCGTGCTGTTGGCGTTGGTGTTGTTGTTGGTGCTGTTGGCCACGCAGGGGTCCACCTGTGTGAGGAAGGCGGGTGGGCGTTCAGCAGCTGTGACACGACGCCCTCAAGACCCCCACCCGCTACAGAGACCCCCCAACTCACCTCGGTGTAGGTGGGTGGCGGCATGAACTTGAACTCGGGCGCATACATGAAGATGGGGCTGTCGAAGCCATCGGGGTCATCCAGCAGCGGGGTGGTGGGGCTCTCCAGCCGGTGATCCTCGGGCACGATGTCCAAATAGCACGGCGGGGCTGGATGGGGCACAGGGATGGATGAGCTCCGCTCTGCCCCCTCCCCCAAATCCATCCAAACCCCCTCATCCCGAACCCATCAGCCCCCATCCTCACCTTCCGGAGCATCGGGGAGGTTCAGATCCACCCAGCTCATCTCAGAGCTGGCTTGGCTGGCCATGCTGGAGCTGCGGCTGCCGATGCCGGAGCGGCTGCCGATGACGAGGGGCAGCTCCAGGATGATTTTCTTGGAGCCCGGCACGCTCACGTAGATCTGTGTGAAGACAGGATTGAAGCTGTGAGCATCACGGCAACCCACGGTGACCCACAGCCCCACGGGAGGCACCCACAGCCCCACGGGGGCACCCACAGCCCCACGGTGATCCACAGCCCCTCAGGAGGCACCCACAGCCCCACGGTGACCCACAGCCCCATGGGAGGCACCCACAGCCCCACGGTGATCCACAGCCCCTCAGGAGGCACCCACAGCCCCACGGTGACCCACAGCCCCATGGGAGGCACCCACAGCCCCACGGTGACCCACAGCCCCACGGTGACCCACAGCCCCACGGGAGGCACCCACAGCCCCACGGGAGGCACCCACAGCCCCACGGGAGGCACCCACAGCCCCACGGCACCCACAGCCCCAGGAGGCACCCACAGCCCCACGGGGCACCCACAGCCCCACGGGGGGCACCCACAGCCCCCCCTACCCACCTGCAGGAAATACTCCACTCGCAGGATGTTGCAACCCAGGATGGACGGCTTCAGTTTGCGCACGCGGATGGTTTTGCCCCTCCAGCTTTCCGACATCCCCGAGATGATGTGGTTGCCCCTCACGCACGACAGCTTTTGGGTGAACACTTTGGTCTGCCCGCCCGCCAGGTACGTGTGCTTGGCCACGATGGCAGCTTTGGGCACCACGATTCGGGAGCACGTGTTCTCAAAGTCGGCGTTGATGCAGATCTCATCGCCTGCAACGGGAGCACAGCGCTCAGCAGGGTCAGAACGCACCCCCCATCCCCTCCCATCCCCTCCATCCCCACCCCCCAAGCTGTGGGGCAGCCAGAACGCACCCCCCATCCCCATCCCCCAAGCTGTGGGGCAGCCAGAATGCACCCCCCATCCCCACCCCCAAACTATGGGGCAGTCAGGATGCACCCCTCCATCCCCTCCCATCCTCTCCATTCCCATCCCCCAAGCTGTGGGGCAGTCAGAATGCACCCCCCATCCCCTCCCATCCTCTCCATCCCATCCCCCAAGCTGTGGGGCAGTCAGAATGCACCCCCCATCCCCTCCATCCCCACCCCCCAAGCTGTGGGGCAGCCAGAATGCACCCCCCATCCCCTCCCATCCCCATCCCCCAAGCTGTGGGAGCAGCACAGTGCTCAGGCAGGGTCAGAATGCACCCCCCACCCCTCCATCCCCTCCATCCCCACCCCCAAGCTGTGGGGCAGCCAGACTGCACCCCCCCATCCCCTCCATCTCCACCCCCCAAGCTGTGGGGCAGTCAGGATGCACCCCTCCATCCCCTCCCATCCTCTCCATCCCCTCCCATCCTCTCCGTCCCCATCCCCCAAGCTGTGGGGCAGCCAGAATGCAGCACCCAAGCCCTCCATCCCCACCCCCAAGCTGTGGGGCAGCCCCTCACCTTCACAGAAGCCCTTCCTGTCGATCTGGGCGCTGACGGAGACGCGGCCGTCGGGGATGAACATGCAGGACACTTTCTTCTCCTTCTTGGCAGCAACGGGGGACTGCGGGGAACAGCGGCTCTCAGTGGGGTGAAGCCAAACTCCCCACCCCAGGAGCCGCACTCTCCACCATCCCCTGCCACAGCTGCGCTTTCCCCCCCCCCCAGGAGCTGCACCCCCCCCCTCACCAGGTGTTCTGATTCCCCCCCTGAAACCCACACCTCAATCTAATCCCCCCCAGCACCAATTACCAAGCTAAGCTCTTAATCCCAGCAAAGCCCATTAAGTCAGCCTCGCTGCCAGAGGTCACCCTGACCCCCCCACTCCGCACCCAAGGGAGCAGAAGGTGGGGGGGGGGGATGATGGCAGCGGACACCCACCAGCAGCTCGGGGGTGTTGACGTCCACGGGGTCCATCACCTCAAAACGCTTCTTCACCTCCTGCGTGGGGAAGGAGGGCCGGTCCAGGAGAGCCTTCACCCAATAATCCACACAGCCGTACTTCCCCTTGAAGGTGGTGCCGAGGGGGCTGCGAGGAGGAAGGGGGGGGGGGAACGACAGAATCAGACACAGCTCCACAGAGAACAGAAAGAAACCCCCGTCAGAAAACAGCCCCCAGAAGGGCTCACGGCCCTGCAGGCACTACTCACCCCTGGGGCAGCTCGAACCCAAACTTGTATTCGTACTTATTGCCCGGCCGGAGGATTACGGAGCCGTCCTCATCTGCGGGGGAAGGACAGGAGCTCAGACGCAGCTCAGCTTTCCATCATCCCCTTTCCATCATCCCCTTTCCATCATTCCCCCCCGTGCTGAGCAGGCAACCCCCCCCCCCATCCCCTCCCCCCATTGCACTCCTGCCCACTTTCACTTCCCCTTTCCACCTCACCCCACGCCTGCGGTTCCCTCCCCCCCCACCCGCGCAGTTTCCTTCCTATCTCTGTATCTCGGCCTTATCTGCAGGGGACACGCTGCCCCTATCTGCGTCTGCCCCACAGCCCCACAGCTCTGTGTCCACGCTCAACCCCAACAGTTCCGTCATCTCACACCCAATGGGACCCAACGTCCCTCCACCCCGACCCCTATGGGGACACCACAGCCCTGACACCCAACATCCCTTCACCCCGACCCCTATGGGCACACCACAGCCCTGACACCCAAATCCCTTCACCCTGACCCCTATGGGGACACCACAGCCCTGACACCCAAATCCCTTCATCCCCGATCCCCTACTGGGACACCACAAGCCTCCATGGACACCACAAATCCCTTCACCCTTGACCCCTATGGGGACACCACAGCCCTGACACCCAACATCCCTTCATCCCATTCCCCATTGGGACACCACAGCCCTGACAGCCAACATCCCTTCACCCCGACCCCTATGGGGACACCACAGCCCTGACACCCAACATCCCTTCATCCCATTCCCCACTGGGACACCACAATGAGACCCTTCACCCCAATGGGACACCACCAGGAGACCCAAACACCCCTTCACCCCAATGGGACGAGACCCAAACACCCCTCCATCCCAATGGGACACCACCAGGAGACCCAACAGCCCCTCCACCCCATTCCTCAATGGGACACTACACCCTTGACACCCAACATCCCTTCACCCCAACCCCTATGGGGACACCACAGCCCTGACACCCAACATCCCTTCACCCCATTCCCATTGGACACCACAGAACCCAACTGCCCCTCCCACCCCATGTCCTCAATGGGACCACCACAGCCCACTGGACACCCAACATCCCTTCACCCCATTCCCCATTGGGACACCACCAGGAGACCCAACTGCCCCTCCACCCCATTCCTCAATGGGACACCACAGCCCTGACACCCAACATCCCTTCACCCCATTCCCCACTGGGACACCACAACGAGACCCAACCACTCCTCCACCCCAACAGGACACCACAACACCCCCTCCTCTCTTCCCCAACTGGACACCACAACCACAGGACCAATGCTCCCTTCTTCCCACAACCTGGAGACCCAGTGACCCCTTCACCCCATTCCCCACTGGGACACCACAGCGAGACCTGACAGCCCTTCTCCTCACCCCATTGGGACACCACAACCCCGAGGCCCATTGCTCCCTTTTTCCAACACCCCTTCACCCCAATCCCTTTTGGGACACCACAACACCCAAGGATCTCTTCACCCCAATGGGACACCGCAGTGACACCCAAACATCCCTTCACCCCGTCCCCCAATGGGACACCACAACCCAGAGACTCAATGACCCCTCCCCACCCCACTCCCAATGGGACAACCCCACTGACACCCAACACCCCGCTGACACCCAGTGTCCCCTCCAGCCCAATCCCATTGGGGCACCCTATTGGCACCCAACGACCCCTCCCCCCCCACTGGGACACCACAAAGAGACCCAGCACCCCTTCTCCTCAACCCCATTGGCACCCAATGACCCTTCTGCCCCATTGACACCCAACGGGACACCACAACGAGACCCAACGACCCCTCCGCCCTATTGGGACCCAACAGCCCTTCTCCTCATCCCCAATGACACCCAATGACCCCTTCCCAACACTGACACCCAAGGACTCCTCTGTCCCCCCATGGGCATCCAAGGGCCCCTCCCCAAAATTGACACCCAAGGACCCTTCTGCTCCACATTGGCACCCAAGGACCCCTCCCCAGTACTGAAACCCAAAGACCCCTCTGCCCCCCATTGGCACCCAAGGACCCACCCCAGTATTGAAACCCAAGGACCCCTCCCCAACATTGACACCCAAGGACCCCTCTGCCCCTCACTGCCACCCAAGGACCCCTCCCCAATATTGAGGCCCAAGAACCCTTCTGCCCCCCAGACACCCAAAGACTCCTCCCCAACACTGACACCCAAAGACCCCTCTGCCCCCCATTGACACCCAAAGACCCCTCCCCAACACTGACACCCAAAGACCCCTCTGCCCCCCACTGGCACCCAAAGACCCCTCCCCAACATTGACACCCAAGGACCCCTCTGCCCCCCATTGGTACCCAAGGACCCCTCTGTCCCCCATTGGCACCCAAGGACCCTTCTGCCTCCCACTGACCCCCAACTCCCCCTCCCCAACACTGACCCCCAACTCCCCCTCCCCACCCACTGCCCCCCCATCCCCCCCCCACCCACTGCCCCCCCATCCCCCCCACCCCCCGCATCACGCCCTTCTCACGCACCCGCAGGCTGCTCCTCCAGGCTGAGCACGTCCTCGTACCGCAGGTACTGCAGCTCCTGCCGGCACTGCTGGGCTCCTTTGGCCCAATTCACCCGCGCTCTGCCGCACGCCTGGACCCGCACGGCGCTGACCCGGGTCACCTCGGCCACCTCCAGCAACACGCGGCCGGCCACCTTCTCCCCGCTGCTGTACACCTTGTCGGGCTCCGTCAGCCACACCTCGAACGTCTTCACCTTCTTGAACATCACCATGGCTGCGGGCGGGGCTGCGGGCCGCTCCTTCGCGCTCGACTGTTCGCTGCTCTCCCGGCTCCGCTCCGCGCTCCGCCTGCGGCGCTCAGCTGAGTGAGAGAGGCGCCCCTCCCCGCGCCCTTTTATAGACTCCGCCCGTCCTCCCTCCCCCCGCCCGCGCTTGTTGATGCCGGCCGAGCCACGCCGAGGGCGCGTGGCCGGGCCGTGCGGCACGCGTGATCGGCGTTCCCATTGGCCGCCGCCGCCTTGTTTACGGCTTCGCCGACCAATCAGCGCGCTGCCGGAGGAGCGTGGACAGCGTGTGAAGGAGAAGCGAGAGCGTGCTGGGGAGAGGGGGGCGGGGAGAGCGGTGACGAAAGCAGAGTGACGGCGCGGGCGACCAATAAAAAGTAAAGATTCGGTGCGGCGCTGACCAATGGAGAGCCGGGAACAGGATGTCTTGTTCTCTGTATCGGGGCGCTGCCGTGGGGGGGGGGGGGGGGTGCGGTGGGGTCCTCGGGTCGGTACTGCGGGGGGGAGGGGGGAAAGGGAAGGGAAGAGAAGAGGAGGGGGAGTCCGACTCCTCGCTGGGGGCGGGGGGGGGGTCGATCCGTGGGGCTCCCCCCCGCTGGGGGCTTCCCCGAGTCCTCCCAGCCCCACCCGGGGGAATTCCCGCAGCCCCTCCCCAGCTGTTCGCTGAGACGTGACTCCCCCCCCCCCCCCCCCGGTCCTGAGGTGACAGAGGGCAAAATGGGGGCGGGGGTCGAGGTCTGACCCCCGGGTGGGCGCCTCCCCCCTTCCCCCATCCCCCTCCCCCCTCCCCTCTGGGCCCCCCAGTGTCGCGGTGGGGGGGTCCTCCAAGTGATGCTGGGGTCCCCGCCCAGGACCCCCCCCGTGCCACGCTGGGGGCGCACCCACAGACCCCCCCTTGAGGCCATGCTGGGGGTCCTCCACACGACCCCCACTGTAGGATCCCCACCCAAAACCCCATTCTGGGTGCCCCCCCCCCACAGACCCCCCCTTGAGGCCACGGGGGGGGTCCTCCACACGACCCCCGCTGTGGGATCCCCACCCAAAACCCCATTCTGGGTGCCCCCCCCCCGCCCCGTGCTGTGCTGGGGGCTCTCCCACGCCCCCCCCCATATCCCATGTCGGGGTCCCGCTGTGCCGTGCTGAGGTTCCCCCCGTGCGACCCCCCCCCCCCTTTCCGTGTGCCGTATTGGGGGCTGCCCCGCGGATCCTCCCCCCCCCCCCCGTGCCACATCCCTGCTGTGGGACATTGGGGACCCCCCCGTGCCACCCCCCCACTGAAAGGAGCCCCCCCCCCCGTGCCACATCCCTGCTGTTGGACACTGGGGACCCCCCCGTGCCACCCCCCCACTGAAAGGAGCCCCCCCCCCACGTGCCACATCCCTGCTGTTGGACATTGGGGACCCCCCCAACTGAAAGGAGCCCCCCCCCGTGCCACATCCCTGCTGTTGGACATTGGGGACCCCCCCGTGCCACCCCCCCACTGAAAGGAGCCCCCCCCCGTGCCACATCCCTGCTGTGGGACACTGGGGACCCCCGTGCCACCCCCCCACTGAAAGGAGCCCCCCCCACTGTGCCACATCCCTGCTGTTGGACATTGGGGACCCCCCCCACTGAAAGGAGCCCCCCCCCCCCGTGCCACATCCCCTGCTGTTGGACATTGGGGACCCCCCCGTGCCACCCCCCCTCCACTGAAAGGAGTCCCCCCCCCGTGCCACATCCCTGCTGTTGGACATTGGGGACCCCCCCCGTGCCACCCCCCCCCACTGAAAGGAGCCCCCCCCCACGTGCCACATCCCTGCTGTTGGACATTGGGGACCCGCCCCCCCACTGAAAGGAGCCCCCCCCCGTGCCACATCCCTGCTGTTGGACATTGGGGACCCCCCTCCCACCTGAAAGGAGCCCCCCCCCCGTGCCACATCCCTGCTGTTGGACATTGGGGACCCCCCCGTGCCACCCCCCCACTGAAAGGAGCCCCCCCCCCGTGCCACATCCCTGCTGTTGGACATTGGGGATCCCCCCAACTGAAAGGAGCCCCCCCCCGTGCCACATCCCTGCTGTTGGACATTGGGGAACCCCCCGTGCCACCCCCCCACTGAAAGGAGCTTGAGACCCCCCCCCTTTCCACAGCCCCTATTGGGGTGGCAGCGGGGGGGGCACAGAGCTGTGGGGGGGGGGTGGGCGTCGAGCCCAGGGAGCCCCAGCTAATCTAATGGACCGTGCCTGCATGAGCCCCCTCCTCAGGTCCCAAAGGGCTCCGTGGCCGTGCCCCCCCCCTTTTCCTTTTCCTTCCTCATTGCTTTAGTTCCCCCCCCTCTGCCCCGCCCCCCCATGGCACTTTTCCCCCCTTCTGTCCCATGCGTGGGTCAGGAAGGACCGACGTGGTGGCAGCGATGCTCTTGGCTTCCACAAAACAAAGCATCACGTTGAGAGTGGGACATGGGGTCCTGGGGGCTCCCCCCGGCCCCCCCCCACCCCCCCCCCCACGAATGGGAGGAGGAGGAGGAGGAGGAAGGGCCGTGTTTGTGCCCTCATTGTCCTTTGCTCCTCACGTGGCCCTGTTTGTCTCATGGGTGCTGTTGGCACAGGCTGTGCTTTCCTCCCAGCCACGCTGTGCTCCGGGATGACGTGAGCTCGTGAGTTGTGGGGTGTAACCTGGGGGCTGTGGGGTGTAACACCATGAGCTGGCTGGTTGTACCCTGGTTGGTTGTAAGGGTGTACCCCAATGAGCTGCGGGTTGTACTCCAAGGAGCTATGGGGTGTACCTTGGTTGGTTGTAGGGTGTACCCCAATGAGCTGTGGGTTGTGCCCTGGTTGGTTGTAGGGTGTACTCCAATGAGCTGCTGGTTGTACCCTGGTTGGTTGTAAGGATGTACCCCAATGAGCTGCGGGTTGTATCCTAGTTAGCTGCAGGGTGTACCCCAGTTTGCTGTAGGGTGTACCCCGGTGAGCTGCTGGTTGTACCCTGGTTGGTTGTAAGGGTGTACCCCAATGAGTTGTTGGGTGTACTCCAAGGAGCTATGGGGTGTACCCAATGAGCTGCTGGTTGTACCCTGGTTGGTTGTAGGGTGTACCCCAATGAGCTGCGGGTTGTACTCCAAGGAGCTATGGGGTGTACCTTGGTTAGTTTAAGGGTGTACCCCAATGAGCTGCGGGTTGTACCCCGGGTTGGTTTTGGGTGTACCCCAATGGCTGCGGGGGGTACTCCAAGGGCTTGGGGTGTACCTTGGTTGGTTTGTAAGTGTACCCCTGAGCGGCTGGTGTACCCGGTTGGTTGTAGGGTGTACCCCAAGAGCTTTGGTTGTACCCCCGGGTTGGGGGGTGTACCCCATAGTTTTGGGTTTGTACCCGGTTGGTTTAAGGGTGACCCAAGAGCTGTTGGTTGTACCCCCGACTTGGGGTTACCCAGAGCTTGGGGTTTGTACCCTGGTTGGTTGTAAGGGTGTACCCCAAGAGCTTGTTGGTTGTACTCCAAGGACAGGGGTGTACTTGGTTGGGTGGGTTCCCCTGAGTGGGGGTTTGTCCCAAGGGACTTGGGGTGTACCCTGGTTGGTTGTAAGGTGTACCCCAATGAGCTGCGGGTTGTACCCCAGAGCGGGTGTACCTTTGTGTGGGGTGGTTACCCAGTTTACCTGCAGGTGTACCCCATAGCTGGGGTTGTTCCTGGTTGGTTGAAGGGTGTACCCCAATGACTGTGGGTTTACCCCAAGAAGCTAAGGGTTTGTAACCCGGTGGTAAGGGTGTCCCCCAATGGCTGCGTGTACCCGGGTTGGGGTGTTGGTTTTGTTGTAAAGGGTACCCCAATGAACTGGGTTGACCGGAGTTGGGGTTAAACCCCGATGGCTCTGGTTGTCCCTGGGTTGTTGTGGGGGTACCCCAATGAGCTCTGGTTACCCGGTTGGTTAAGGAACCCCCCAAGAGCTGTAAAGGGTTTGACCCCAGTTAGCCCAAGTTGTACACAAGGAACCAAGGGTACCCCAATGAGTTGTGGGGGTGTACTTGGTTAGTGGGGGGTGTACCACGAGAGCTGCTGGTTGTACTTGGGGTTGGTTGAAAAGTGTACCCCAAGGGCTGGGGTGTACCCCAGTTTAGGGTGGGGGTGTAATCCTAGGCTGTTAGGGTGTACCCCAGTTTGCTGTAGGGTGTACCCCAATAGCTGGGGGTTGTACTCCAAGGAGCTAGGGGTGTACCGGTTTGGGAGGGTGACCCCATAGCTGGGGGTTGTACCCTGGTTGGTTGTAAGGGTGTACCCCAATGAGCTGCTGGTTGTATCCTGGTTGGTTGTAAGGATGTACCCCAATTAGTTGTGGGTTGTATCCCAGTTAGCTCCAAGTTGTACCACAAGGAACTGCAAGGTGTACCCCAATGAGCTGTGGGTTGTACCCTGGTTGGTTGTAAGGGTGTACCCCAATGAACTGTAAGGGTGTGCCCCAGTTAGCTCCAAGTTGTACCACAAGGAGCTGTAAGGTGCACCCCAATGAGTTGTGGGTTGTATCTTGGTTAGTTGTGGGGTGTACCCTGATGAGCTGCTGGTTGTACCCTGGTTGGTTGTAAGGGTGTACCCCAATGAGCTGTGGGTTGTACCCCGGTTAGCTCCAAGTTGTACTGCAAGGAGCTGCAAGGTGTACCCCAATGAGCTGTGGGTTGTACCTTGGTTAGTTGTAGGGTGTACTGCAATGAGCTGGGGGGTGTACCCTGGTTGTTGTAAGGGTGTACCCCAATGAGCTGTGGGTTGTACCCCCATTAGTTGGGGGGTGTATCTCTATTAACTGGGGGGTGTACCCCAGTTTCCTGTAGGGTGTACCCCGATGAGCTGCTGGTTGTACCCTGGTTGGTTGTAAGGGTGTACCCCGGTTAGCTCCAAGTTGTACCACAAGGAACTGCAAGGTGTACCCCAATGAGCTGCCGGTTGTACCCCAGTTAGCAGCGGGGTGTACCTCTATTAACTGTGGGTTGTACCCCAGTTACCTGCAGGTTGTACCCCGATGAGCTGCTGGTTGTACCCTGGTTGGTTGTAAAGATGTACCCCAATGAGCTGTGGGTTGCACCCCAGTTAGCTCCAAGTTGTACCACAAGGAGCTGCGGGGTGTACTCCAAGGAGCTGTGGGGTGTACCCCAGTTAGCTTTAGGGGTGTGCCTCAGTTAGCTGCAGGCTGTACCCCAGTTTGCTGTAGGGTGTACCCAATGAGCTGTGGGGTGTACCCTGGTTGGTTGTAAGGGTGTACCCCAATGAGCTGTAAGGGTTGTACCCCAGTTAGCTCCAAGTTGTACCACAAGGAACTGCAAGGTGTACCCCAATGAGCTGTGGGTTGTACCTTGGTTGGTTGTAGGGTGTACCCCGATGAGCTGCTGGTTGTACCCTGGTTGGTTGTAAGGGTGTACCCCAATGAGCTGTGGGTTGTACCCCAGTTAGCAGCAGGGTGTACCTCTATTAAGGGGGGGGTGTACCCCAGTTTGCTGTAGAGTGTACCGCAATGAGCTTTCGGGTGTACCTTGGTTGGTTGTAGGGGTGTACCCCAAAGAACTGTAAGGGTTGTACCCAAGTTAGCTCCAAGTTGTACCATAAGGAGCTGTAAGGTGTACCCCAATGAGCTGTGGGGTGTATCTTGGTTAATTGTAAGGGTGTACCCCAATGAGCTGTGGGTTGCACCCCAGTTAGCTCCAAGTTGTACCCCAAGGAACTGCAGGTTGTACCCCAGTGAGCTGCGGGTTGTATCCTGGTTAGTTGTGGAGTGTACCCCGATGATCTGCTGGTTGTACCCTGGTTGGTTGTAAGGGTGTACCCCAATAAAGTGTAAGGGTGTACCCCAGTTAGCTGCAGGGTGTATCTCTATTAAGTGTGGGGTGTACCCCAGTTTGCTGTAGGGTGTACCCCGATGAGCTGTGGGGTGTACCCTGGTTGGTTGTAAAGGTGTACCCCAATGACTCGGGTTTGTACCCTGGTTGGTTTAAGGGTGTACCCCAAGGAGCGTGGGGGTTGGCACCCCATTACTCCGAGTTGTACCCCAAGGAACTGCAGGTTGTACCCCAAGGGCGTGGGTGAACCCTCAATTTCTGCAGGGGGGTACCTCTGTGAACGGGACTTCGGTTAACGGGAGCGTCCCCAGTGAGAGCAGGCTGGGACCCGGTTAACCAAGGGGTTCCCGGTTACCTGTGGGGTGTACCCCGTTGAGCTGGGGGCTGTACCCCGGTTGGCAGTGAGACGTACCCCAATTAGACGCAGGGTGTACCTTAATTAGCTGCAGCTTGTACCCCCGTGAGCTGTGGGAGGGTTCCCTGGTTGTCTGTGGGGTGTACCCCCATGAGCTGCAGGTTGTACGTCGTTGAGCCGGCAGGAGCTGTGAGGTGCACCCCAATTAGCTGTAGGGCTGTACCCCAATTAGCTGTAGGGCTGTATTACCCCAATTAGCTGTAGGGCTGTATTACCCCAATTAGCTGTAGGGCTGTATTACCCCAATTAGCTGCGGGGTGCACCTTGTGCTAGGTTGTGATGGGTGCTCTTGGAAGTCTTTTCCATCCTTGGTGATTCTAGGATTCTAGGATTAGCTGCGGGGTGACCCCCCGTTAATGAGCTGCGGGGCGTCCCCCCGTTAATGAGCTGCGGGGCGTCCCCCCGTTAATGAGCTGCGGGGTGACCCCCCGTTAATGAGCTGCGGGGCGTCCCCCCGTTAATGAGCTGCGGGGTGACCCCCCGTTAATGAGCTGCGGGGCGTCCCCCCGTTAATGAGCTGCGGGGTGACCCCCGTTAATTGAGCTGCGGGGCGTCCCCCGTTAATGAGGCTGCGGGGTACCCCACGTTAAGATGAGCTGCGGGGGTCCCCCCGTTAATGAGCTGCGGGGTGACCCCCCGTTAATGAGCTGCGGGGCGTCCCCCCGTTAATGAGCTTGCGGGTGACCCCCCGTTAATGAGCTGCGGGGCGTCCCCCCGTTAATGAGCTGCGGGCTGTACCCCCGTTAATGAGCTGCGGGGCGTCCCCCCGTTAATGAGCTGTGGGGTGACCCCCCGTTAATGAGCTGCGGGCTGTACCCCATTGAGCTGTGGGTGTTCCCGACCCCCGCTGCGATTCCCGCACCCCTCGGGGTCCCGCACCGCCTTCATTGCGCGGCGCTGCCGTTGCGTTGCGCGTTGGGACGGCGATTCCGAAACCGCGCAGCTCCGCTCCCCCCGCACCGCCGCGTTCCGCACCCGCATTCCGCCGATGTCAAAGGGCCGCTGAAGGGCCGAGCGCTGCTCCTTCCCGATCCCGGCCTTCCCCCCCGCCTCCCCCGCTCTCCTCCTCCGCCCATCGCCCTTTGCTCCCCTGCCCTCCATCCGCTGCGCTCCGCGATGGATGCGCGGTTCCCACGCCGGCAGCGCTGCGGCTGAAGCGGAGGAGGGGCGGAGGGGGATAAAAGGGGGGGGGTTAGAAGTTGGAAACACTTCGGGACCGCGGCTTCCCAACAGCGCAGCTCCGTCCCTGCGCATCTCAGCTCCCTCCCCGCGCATCTCAGCTCCCTCCCCGCGCATCTCAGCTCCCTCCCCGCGCATCTCAGCTCGGTCCCCGCGCATCTCAGCTCCCTCCCCGCGCATCTCAGCTCTGTCCCCGCGCATCTCAGCTCCGTCCTGCGCTCGTCAGCCTTCACGCGCATCTCAGCTCTGTCCCCGCGCATCTCAGCTCTGCTCCCCAGCGCATCTCAGCTCCGTCCCCGCGCATCTCCCTCCCAGCGCATCTCATCTCCCCCCAGCGCATCTCATCTCCCCCCAGCGCATCCCCCTTCATTGCGTCTCCTCTCCCCCCAGCGCATCTCCTCACCCTCCCAGCTCATCTCCCTCCCACCAAGGACACCGGGGGGGAAAGAAGGGTGGCTGGATTTGGGGGTGGGAAGCAGTTTGCTTCCTGCACGGAGCGGCTCTCTCTGCTTCCTCGCTCCCGCTGGTGATTCAGCGAGGTGATCCCCGCTGCAGGAAAGGAGCGAGGGGAATTTTGACCCCCCCCCCCCATCCCCCGTCCCGGCCGCGGCACAGCCCTCGTTTCCCGGTGGGAGCCGCCGGTGCCCGATGAAACGGAGCCGCTGCCCTCCGCTCGGCGCTGCTCTTTTCGCCATATATGGTTTCCAGCGACTTTGGGGGGGGGGGAGGAGGAGAGGGGGGGGCGGGGGAAGCAGAGAGGGCCGTCGGGGGATGGGGGGGGGGTGTGGGGGGTGGCCGAGCGGAGGAACGCGCTGCGCGGAGCGGAAAAGGCATTTCCTTTGGCCGCGTTCCTCGGGTGCGTCCCGCGGCCATCGCACGGATGGAAAATAAAACGGGGCGGGGGATGAGGGTTGGGGGGGGTGGGGGGGGGCACCTCTGCCTCGACCCTTGGGCTCAGCCCCGCCGGGACCCCGTGCTCGGAGTCACCCCCAAACTGTGAGGTTGCCCAGCGGCTGGCCTCTGTCTCTGGGTCGGTCGATCTCTGGGTCGGTCGAGCGGCTCGGTGACGGATGGGGGTCGGTGACAAACGCTGTGGGGTCGGTGCCCCTTTTCATGGGGGGGGGGGGGGGGAGGGGGGGGAAAGGGGTCTGGGTGACCGGCGTGGCTCCCTTCGTTCTATAAGCGGGGATACGGGGATGCTGCTGGGCGGTGCTCACCCTCAAACTGTGGGGTCGGGGCTTCCCCCCCTACTCCCGAAGACCCTCAAACTGTGGTTTGGAGCCCCGCCCCCCTCCGTGGACCCTCAAACTGTGGGGTCAGTGCTTCCCCCCCCCCCCCCCCCCCCCATGGACCCTCAACTGCGGTTTGGAACTCCCCAGACCCCCCCCCCCCCATGGACCCTCAAACTGCAGTTTGGAGCCCCCCACCCTTCCCATCACAGACCCTCAAACTGTGGGGTCAGAGCTTCCCCCCCCCACACCAAACACCCTCAAACTGCGGTTTGGAACTCACCAGACCCCCCCCCCCCCCATGGACCCTTAAACTGCAGTTTGGAGCCCCCCACCCTTCCCATCACAGACCCTCAAACTGTGGGGTCAGAGCTCCCCCCCCCCCCACCAAACAGCCTCAAACTGCAGTTTGGAATTCCCTATCCCCCCCCATGCACCCTCAAATTGCGGTTTGAAGCCCCCCACCCTTCTCATCACAGACCCTCAAACTGTGGGGTCAGAGCTTCCCCCCCCCCACACCAAACACCCTCAAACTGCAGTTTGGAACTCCCCAGACCCTCCCCCCCCCACGGACCCTCAAACTGCAGTTTGAAGCCCCCCACCCTTCCTCATCACAGACCCTCAAACTGTGGGGTCAGAGCTTCCCCCACCCACCACACACCCCAAACGTGGTTTGGGACCCCAGACCCCCCTCCGCCCCACGACCCCAACTGCGGTTTGGAGACCCCCACCCTTCCCATACAGACCCTCAAACTGTGGGGTCAGAGCTTCCCCCCCCCCCCACCAACACCCCAAGCTGCAGTTTGGAACTCCCCAGACCCCTCCCCCCCCCACGGACCCCCAGACCTCAACGGTTTGGAAGCCCCCCACCCTTCTTATCACAGACCCTCAAACTGTGGGTCCAGAGCTTCCCCCCCCCCAGCCAAACACCCCTCAACTGCGGTTTGGAATCACAGACCCCCCCACGGACCCCAAACTGCGTTTGGAGCCCCCCACCTTGCCAACAGACCCCAAACTGGGGTCAAGCCTCAACCCCCAGACCCCCAACTGTGGGGTTGGAGCCCCCCGCCCCGGTCACGGAGCTAAATTGTGGGGTTGGTGCCCCCCGCCCGCCCCTATGGAGCCTCAAATTGTGGGGTTGGATCTCCCCCCCCCAACCCCCCACAGACCCTCAAACTGTGCCGGAGTGCCAGCTGTACTGCAGTGCCAACTGTGCCAGGATGCAGAGCCAGCTGTGCCATAGTGCTGGCTGTGCCACAGTGCCAGCTGTGCCTCAGGGCCAGACTTCAGTGCCGGCTGTGCCGTGTTGCAGTGCCAGATTTTCCACGTTGCAGTGCCAGCCGTGCCAGAGAGCTGTGCCAAGATGCAGTGCCAGCGGTGCCACAGCGTCTACTGTGCCATGGGTGCCAGCTGTGCTGGGATGCAGCACCAGCTGTGCCATCTTTGCCATGCCGCAGTGCCGGCTGTGCTGGGATGCTGTGCCAGTTGTGTGGGGCCGCAGTGCCAGCTGTGCCAGGATGCAGTGCCAGCTGTGCCACAGTGCCTGCTGTGCTGTGTTGGCTGCTGTGCCATGCTACAGTGCCAGCTGTGCCATACTGCCATGCCACAGTGCCAGCTGTGCCGTGCTGCAGTGCCGGCTGTGCCACTCTGCTGTGCCATAATGCCAGCTGAGCCAGAATGCCAGCTGTGCTGTGCCGCAGTGCCAGCTGTGTGGCGGCTGCAGTGCCAGCTCTGCTGTGCCATTGTGCCTGTTGTATTTTAGTGCCAGCAGTGCCACAGTAGCAACAGTGCCCGCAATGCCAGCAGTGCCACAATGCAGTGCCAGCAATGCCACAGTAGCAACAGTGCCCGCAATGCCAGCAGTGCCATTTTGCAGTGCCAGCAATGCCACAGTAGCAACAGTGCCTGCAGTGCCAGCAGTGCCACAATGCAGTGCCAGCAGTGTCATAGTAACAACAGTGTCCTCAATGCCAGCAGTGCCACAATGCAGTGCCAGCAGTGCCATAGTAGCAACTGTGTCCTCAGTGCCAGCAGTGCCATTTTGCAGTGCCACCAGTGCTGCAGTAGCAACAGTGCCTGCAGTGCCAGCAGTGCCATCTTGCCCAGCTGCACAGCAGGTCTGCTGCAGTGCCACGTGCAACAGTGCCTGCAGTGCCAGCAGTGCCATTTTGCAGTGCCAGCAGTGCCATAGTAACAACAGTGTCCTCAATGCCAGCAGTGCCACAATGCAGTGCCAGCAGTGCCACAGTAGCAACTGCGTCCTCAGTACCAGCAGTGCCATTTTGCAGTGCCACCAGTGCTGCAGTAGCAACAGTGCCTGCAGTGCCAGCAGTGCCATAGTAGCAACAGTGTCCTCAATGCCAGCAGTGCCACAATGCAGTGCCAGCAGTGCCACAGTAGCAACAGTGTCCTCAGTGCCAGCAGTGCCATTTTGCAGTGCCAGCAGTGCCACAGTAGCAACAGTACCCACAGTGCCAGCAGTGCCACAGTAGCAACAGTGTCCTCAATGCCAGCAGTGCCATTTTGCTGTGCCACCAGTGCCACAGTAGCAACAGTGCCTGCAGTGCCAGCAGTGCCACAGTAGCAACAGTGTCCTCAATGCCAGCAGTGGCATTTTGCAGTGCCAGCTGTGCCACAGTAGCAACAGTGCCTGCAATGCCGTAGTAGCAACAGTGTCCTCAGTGCCCGCAGTGCCATTTTGCAGTGCCAGCAGTGCCACCCCGCAGCGCCATAGCAGCAGCCGTGCCCTCGCGTTGAGCTCCGCGTGTCGCTGCGCGCACGGCTGGACTCGGACGGACCTCTGGAGGCGTTTGCGGGAACGACATCGAACTCCGCGCCGCTCCGCTGCTGCCGTTTGCGTTTGCGGTGCCGCCGCCGCGTTGGGCGATGGACGCGGACCCCGCGGGACGAGTTCGTGCTCCGACAGCCGCCGCTCGGAGCGCAGCCACAGCCGCCGGACGGACGCGCGGAGCTCCGGCTGCGCTGCACCTCGGGGACCTCCGGGCTGCGGGGAGACCGGAGCGCGGCGTTGCCCGCTGGGATCACCGGGACTCGGCGTGACTTGGCAGCTGCATGGCACTCTATGGCACATGGCAGCTCCATGGTACTCTATGGCACATGGCAGCTCTATGGCACACTCTATGGCACACAGCAGCTCCGTGGCACACTCTATGGCACACGGCAGCACTATGCACACTCTATGGCACATGGCAGCACTATGGCACACTCTATGGCACACGGCAGCTCCATGGCACTCTATGGCACATGGCAGCTCTGTGGCACACTCTATGGCACACGGCAGCACTATGGCACACTCTATGGCACACAGCAGCTCCATGGCACTCTATGGCACACAGCAGCTCTGTGGCACACTCTGTGGCACATGGCAGCTCCGTGGAACACTCTATGGCACATGGCAGCACTATGCACACTCTATGGCACATGGCAGCACTATGGTGCACTCTATGGCACACAGCAGCTCCATGGCACTCTATGGCACACGGCAGCACTATGGCACATTCTATGGCACACAGCAGCTCCGTGGCACATTCTATGACACACGGCAGCTCCGTGGCACACTCTATGGCACATGGCAGCACTGTGGCACACTCTATGGCACACGGCAGCACTGTGGCACTCTATGGCACACAGCAGCTCCGTGGCACATTCTATGACACACGGCAGCTCCGTGGCACACTCTATGGCACATGGCAGCACTGTGGCACACTCTATGGCACACGGCAGCACTGTGGCACTCTATGGCACATGGCAGCACTGTGACACACTCCATGGCACACAGCAGCTCTGTGGCACACTCTATGGCACACGGCAGCTCCATGGCACACTCTATGGCACATGCAGCAGCTCCGTGGCACTCTATGGCACTGCTGCTGCTGCTGCCCCCACAGGAGCTGCAGCCCTGATCCAGGTGCAGCACTGCAGACCCCCCCCCCCCGAATCCCGGTGCTGCTGTTGGTGGCACTGAGATGCGATGCTGTGCAGGTGGCAGCAGCGGGGTTCCGTTGCTCCATGCAGGGCACCCAGGAGCAGCGCAGCACACAGAGGCTCCCTCCCCGTGCCAGGCACTCTTCTGGCCAGTGACACACGCTGGGAAGCAGCGGGCTCGGTCCCAGCTTTGCTGACGTCAATGGAAATACTCTCGTTGGTATCAATGGGGCTTTGGCCGCGCGCCCGCAGCACGCTCCTGATGTCTGAGTGTGATCTGAAGGGAAAGGGGGGGAAAGGTCTCTGCTCTGCTGGCGGTGCTCAGCACAGCCTGGCACGGCTCCACTTCCACCGCTGAGGGGGGAGCAGAAAAACCTTGCCTGTGTTCCTTCTGAATTGAAGCTGGCATCTCGTGGCCTGGGCTGTGATAATGGGGACCCCCGCCCCGAGCTGTGCCAAAGCGTTGAGGCTGCTGAGCTGCTCAGAGGATTTGGGTTGGAGGGAACCTATGGATCATTGGAGAGAGCCTATAGAACATAGAACCATGGGATCACTGCATGGTTGGGTTTGAAGGACACGGCAGATCACAGAACCGTGGCATCATGGCACAGTTGGGTTGGAAGGGATTCTATAGACCATAGAACCATGGGATCGTGGCGTGGTTGGGTTGGGAGGGACCTTATGGATCACAGAACCATGGGATCATTGTGTGGTTGGGTTGGGAGGGACCTTAAGGATCATGGAACCATGGGATCATGGCATGGTTGGGTTGGGAGGGACCTTATGGATCATAGAACCATGGGATCACAGCATGGTTGGGTTGGGAAGGGCCTTATGGATCACGGAACCATGGGATCACTGCATGGTTGGGTTGGGAGGGACCTTATGGATCACAGAACCATGGGATCACTGCATGGTTGGGTTGAGAAGGACCTTAAGGATCATAGAACCATGGGATCACTGCATGGTTGGGCTGGGAGGGACCTTAAGGATCATGGAACCATGGGATCACTGCGTGGTTGGGTTGGGAGAGACCTTATGGATCATGGAACCATGGGATCATGGCATGGTTGGGTTGGGAGGGACCTTATGGATCATAGAAACATGGGATCGTGGCATGGTTGGGTTGGGAAGGACCTTATGGATCATAGAACCATGGGATCACAGCATGGTTGGGTTGGGAGGGACCTTATGGATCATGGAACCATGGGATCACTGCATGGTTGGGTTGGGAGGGACCTTATGGATCATGGAACCATGGGATCGTGGATGTTTGGGTTGGGAAGGACCTTAAGGATCACAGAACCATGGGATCACGGCATGGTTGGGTTGGGAGGACACTACAGATCATAGAACCACGGGATCACTGCATGGTTGGGTTTGAAGGACACTACAGATCATAGAACCACGGGATCACTGCATGGTTGAGTTCAGATGGATCCAGTAGATCATAGGATCACCGAATCACAGCGTGGTTTGGTTTGGAAGGCAGCCCCCTCTGCCAGCAGGGCTGGCTCCCAGCACACCAGGCTGCTCAGAGCCCCATCGCACCCAGGGAGGGGTCACCCACTGCCCCCCCGGTGACCCATCCCTGTGTCTCCCCACCCTCACAGTGAAGAATTCCTTCCTAACATCCTTTCTCAACCTCCCCTCTTCCAGCTCAAAGCCATTTCCCCTCATCCTATCACTGCACATCCTTGTAAGAAGTCCTTCCCAGTTTTCCTGTTGCCCCCCAGGTCCAGGCAGAGCGATAAAGTCCCCCTGGAGCCTTCCCTTCCCCAGGCTGCACAGCCCCAGCTCTCTCAGCCTGTCGCCAGCAACAGATGATGGATTTGAGTGCCCCATCTGGAGCACTGCATCCAGATCTGGGGCACAGGAAAGACGTGGAGCTGTAGGAGAGGAGATGTGAAGATGATCCAAGGGCTGGAGCACCTCTCCTACGAAGGCAGGCTGAGGAACCACCGTTGTTCAGCCTGGAGAAGAGAAGGCTGCAGGAAGACCTCACTGCAGCCTTCCAGTATTTCAAGGGAGTCAGAAACACGAGGGAAATCAACGTTTTACGTGGGTAGGTAGCGACGGGACAAGGGGGAATGGCTTCGAACTGAAGAAGGGCAGGTGGAGGTTAGATGTCAGGGGGACATGCAGTGCTCCCCCGGTTCTATGATCTATAGGATCCCTTCTGACCATAATCCCATGGTGCTGTGATCTACAGAGACGCTTCCAACCACCCATGCAGTGATTTCATGCTTCTATGACCTGTAGGGTTCCTCCCAACCTAACTGCAATGATCCCATGGCTCTATGATCTATAGGGTCCCCCCAACCCAATTGTGCAATGATCCCATGGCTCTATGATCTATAGGGTCCCCCCAACCCAACTGTGCAATGATCCCATGGCTCTATGATCTATAGGGTCCCTCCGAATCAAACCGTGTCATGATCCCATGGTTCTACAATCTATAGGGTCCTACAAACCCAACCGTGCCATGGTTCTGCAATCTATAGGGTCCCTCTCAACACAACCATGCAAAGATCCCATAGCTTTATGATCTATAGGGTTCCTCCCAACCCAACTGTGCCATGATCCCATGGTTCTGCAATCTATAGTGTCCTACAAACCCAACCATGCCATGATCCCATGGTTCTATGATCTGTAGTGTCCTTCAAACCCAACCATACCACAGTCCCATGGCTCTATGATCTATAGGGTCCCCCCAATCCAACCGTGTCCATGATCCCACCCATGCTTCTATGATCTATAGGGTCCCCCCAACCCAACCGTGCTATGATCCCATGGTTCTATGATCTGTAGGATCCCTCTCAACACAACCATGCAGAGATCCCATGCTTCTATGATCTGTAGTGTTCTTCAAACCCAACCATGCCACGATCCCATGGTTCTACGATCTATAGGATCTCTTCCAACCCAACCCAACCATGCCACGATCCCATGGCTCTATGATCTATAGG
Source organism: Lophura nycthemera (assembly GCA_021292215.1). NCBI lineage: Eukaryota > Metazoa > Chordata > Aves > Galliformes > Phasianidae > Lophura > Lophura nycthemera. The sequence continues at coordinate 23,772 of JADANK010000546.1, forward strand.
GTTCCTCCCAACCCAACCGTGCAATGATCCCACCCAGGCTTCTATGATCTATAGGGTCCCCCCAACCCAACCGTGCCATGATCCCATGGTTCTATGTTCTCTAGGGTCCCTCTCAATACAACCATGCAGAGATCCCATGCTTCTATGATCTGTAGCGTCCTTCAAACCCAACCATGCCGTGATCCCATGTTTCTACGATCTATAGGATCTCTTCCAACCCAACCCAACCGTGCCATGATCCCATGGTTCTATGATCTGTAGGATCCCTCTCAACACAACCACGCAGAGATCCCATGGCTCTTTGATCTGTAGCGTCCTTCAAACCCAACCATGCTGTGATCCCATGGTTCTACGATCTATAGGATCTCTTCCAACCCCAACCATTCCGCCGTTCTACGGCACTGCATTGCATGGCATTGCTGTGTGCCAGTGCTGCCACCCGTGGTCGGTCCCACTGCTCTGCGGTGCCGTGGGGACACGGGCAGTGCCACCACCACGGGGACCTTCATCCCTGGGGGCTGTGACACCGCAGGACCCCCCCTCAAGCCGGGGGTTTGCAGAGCACAGAGAGCTGTGGAGTCCCAGCAGCAGTGGGTGGTGGAAGGGGAGATGCTATCGGGTGTCAGGAAATGAGGACTTCAAAAATAGCGCCCTTTAATGTCACAGAGCTCCGGGCTGAGCGACGGGAGCAGCGGATGCGGAACGGAGAAACCCCACACTCAGCATGGGGGGGTGGGGAGGGGGGGGGAAACGCCGACATGGGGCAGGAATGATTCCTTCTGGGTCACTCTGCGACCGCAGCAGAAGAGCCAGCGGGAAGAAGGGGCCTCATTGGGTGCCAGGGATGATCCAGTGTGCAGGGAACCCCATAGGGTGCCAGGGATCCCATAGGGTGCCAAGGGTCCTCTTGGAAGTTCCAAAAACCCCATAGGGTGCCAGGAACCCCATAATATGGCAAGGGTCCTCTTGGAAGTTCCAAAAACCCCATAGGGTGCCAGGGATCTCATAGGGTGCCAAGGACCCCATAATGTGGCAAGAGTCCCCTTGGAAGTTCCAAAAGCCCCATAGGGTGCCAGGGATCCCCTGGGGTGCCAGGGACCCCATAATGTGGCAAGGGTCCTCTTGGAAGTTCCAAAAGCCCCATAGGGTGCCAGGGATCCCATAGGGTGCCAAGGACCCCATAATGTGGCAAGGATCCCCTTGGAAGTTCCAAAAGCCCCATAAGGTGCCAGGAACCCCATAATGTGGCAGGGACCCCATAATGTGGTAGGGACCCCATGATGTGGTAGGGGTTCCCAAGAGGTGCCAAAAACCCTATAGGGTGCCATAGACCCCGTCACATGGTTGGGTTCCTATTGGGTGCCAGGGATCCCCATAATGTCAGTGACTTCAGTGGGACACCAGCAATCTTGTAAGGTAACGAGACCCCATAAGGAGTCAGGGGATCCCCAGAAAGTGCCAGAAACCCCATAGGGTACCAGGGATTGCATGACATGGCAGGGGTCCTATTGGGGTGCCAGGGATCCCCATAACATGTCAGAGACCCCCATCATAGGTCAGGAACTCTTCTGGGATGCCAGGAATCCTGTAGACCCCCATAATGAGTCAAGGGTCACCAGTAGGTGTCAGAGACCCCATAGGGTGCCAGAGACCCCCATCAGATTCTGGGGACCCTGTTGGGGTGCCAGGGGTCCCCATAACATATCGGGGACTTTAGTGGTGTACCAGGAATCATTTAGGGTACCAAGACCCCACAGTGTGTCAGGGGTCCCCAGGAGGTGTCAGAAACCCCATAGGGTGCCAGGAACCCCACAGTGTGTCAGGGGACCCCAGGAAGTGCTTGAAACCCCATAGGGTGATGAAGACCCTCATCAGATGGTGGGGACCCTATTGGGGTGCTTGGGATCCCCATAAGATGTCAGATACCTTAATGGGGTAACAGGAACTCCGTAGGCTATCAAGACCCCATAAGTCATCAGGGTCCCTGGGAGATAGTAGGAATCCCATAGGGTGCCAGCGATCCCATGAGTCAGGGTAGCCATGGAGGTGTTGGAAACAGCATAGGGTGCCAGGGACCCCTCAGTGTGTCAGGGGACCCCAGGAAGTGCTTGAAACCCCATAGGGTGATGAAGACCCTCATCAGATGGTGGGGACCCTATTGGGGTGCCTGGGATCCCCATAAGATGTCAGATACTTTAATGGGGTAACAGGAACTCCGTAGGCTACCAAGACCCCATAAGTCGTCAGGGTCCCTGGGAGATAGCAGGAATCCCATAGGGTGCCAGCGATCCCATAACGAGTCAGGGTAGCCCTGGAGGTGTTGGAAACCCCATAGGGTGACAGAGACCCCACAGTGCGTCAGGGGACCTGGATTTCTTTCTCCATATCCCAAAGCCTGGATGTGGGGCCACGATGCCGGACTGCAGGAAAAGCAGAGTGGGAACATCGCCGCGTCTGCATCTTTGGGGAGCCAGGCTGTGGGGGGAGCAGCAGGGTGGTGGGAGGGGAGCGCAGCGGAGGGGAAGGGGCGCATCTGGAGACCCCAAATCCTGAGCTCTGCCCCCTCTCGCTCCCCTCCCACTGCGCTCACGCCATCGGGATGTCCGTCATTGTGCACAGCCTGGGCTGACTCAGCGTTGCTCTGACTCAGCATTGCTCTGACTCAGCACCAGTCTGACTCAGCATCAGCCTCCTGTTGCACTTCGGAAGTGAAGCATCCCACAGTGAGGGTCACAAGTGCCAACCAAAGGGTCACAGTGCCAATGAGGGTCACAGAAAGGTCACAAATGCCAACAAGAGGGTCACCAATGCCAACCAAAGGGTCACTGGTGCTAATGAGGGTCACAAAAAGGTCACAAATGCCAACAAAAGGGTGACAGGTGCCAACCAAAGGATCACCAGTGCCAAGAATGGTCACCAGTGCCAATGAGGGTCACAAGTGCCAACAAAAGGGTGACATGTGCCAATAACGGTCACAAGTACCAATGAGGGTCACAAAAAGGCCACAAGTGTGCCAACAAAAGGGTGACATGCGCTGGCAACGGTCACCAGTGCCAACAAAAGGGTCACCAATGCCAACTAAAGGGTCACTGGTGCCAGTGAGGGTCACAAAAAGTTTACAAGTGTCAACAAAAGGGTCACAAGTGCCAACAAAAGGGTGACATGCGCTGGCAATGGTCATCAGTGCCAACAAAAGTGTCACCAGTACCAACCAAAGGGTCACCGGTGCCAGTGAGGGTCACAGAAAGGTCACAAGTGTCAACAAAAGGGTGACAGGTGCCAACAAAAGGGTGATGTGCCAAGAATGATCACAAGTACCAATGAGGGTCACAAAAAGGTCACAAGTGTGCCAACAAAAGGGTGACATGCGCTGGCAACGGTCACCAGTGCCAACAAAAGGGTCACCAATGCCAACCAAAGGGTCACCGGTGCCAGTGAGGGTCACAGAAAGGTCACAAGTGTCAACAAAAGGGTCACAAGTGCCAACAAAAGGGTGATATGCGGTGGCAACGGTCACCAGTGTCAACAAAAGCGTCACCAATACCAACCAAAGGGTCACAGGTGCCAATGAGAGTCACAAGAAGGTCACAAGTGCCAACAAAAAGGTGACAAGTGCCAACCAAAGGATCACCAGTGCCAAGAATGGTCACCAGTGCCAACCAAAGGGTCACAAGTGCCAACAAAAGGGTCACCAGTGCCAACAACGGCCACAAGTGCCAATGAGAGTCACAAAAAGGTCACAAGTGTGTCGACAAAAGGGTGACATGTGCTGGCAATGGTCACCAGTGCCAACAAAAGTGTCACCAATGCCAACCAAAGGGTCACTGGTGCCAGTGAGGGTCACAAAAAGGTCACAAGTGCCAGCAAAAGGGTCACCAGTGTGCCAACAAAAGGGTGACAGGTGCCAACCAAAGGATCACCAGTGCCAAGAATGGTCACCAGTGCCAATGAGGGTCACAAGTGCCAACAAAAGGGTGACATGTGCCAACAACAGCCACAAGTGCCAAAGAGGGTCACAAAAAGGTCACAAGTGTCAACAAAAGGGCCACCAGTGCCAACAGTGGTCACAAGTGCCAACAAAGGGTGACATGTGCCAAGAATGGTCACAAGTACCAATGAGGGTCACATAAAGGTCACAAGTGTCAACAAAAGGGTCACAGGTGCCAACAAAAGGGTGACAGGTGCCAAGAATGGTCACAAGTACCAAGGAGGGACACAAAAAGGTCTGACAAAAGGGTCACCAATACCAACCAAAGGGTCACCAGTGCCAATGAGGGTCATAAGTGTCAACAAAAGGGTGACATCTGCCAACAACGGCCACAAGAGCCAATGAGGTTCACAAAAAGGTCACAAGTGCCAACAAAAGGGTGACATGCGCTGGCAACGGTCACCAGTGCCAACAAAAGGGTCACCAATGCCAACCAAAGGGTCACCGGTGCCAGTGAGGGTCACAAAAAGGCCACAAGTGCCAACAAAAGGGTGACAGGTGCCAAGAATGGTCACAAGTACCAATGAGGATCACAAAAAGGTCTGACAAAAGGGTCACCAATACCAACCAAAGGGTCACCAGTGCCAATGAGGGTCGCAAGTGCCAACAAAAGGGTGACATGTGCCAACAACAGCCACAAGTGCCAATGACGGTCACATAAAGGTCACAAGTGTCAACAAAAGGGTCACCAGTGTGTCGACAAAAGGGTGATACGCGCTGGCAACGGTCACCAGTGCCAACAAAAGCGTCACCAATGTCAACCAAAGGGTCACCGGTGCCAATGAGGGTCACAAAAAGGTCACAAGTGCCAACAAAAGGGTGACAGGTGCCAAGAATGGTCACAAGTACCAATGAGGGTCACAAAAAGGTCTGACAAAAGGGTCACCAATACCAACCAAAGGGTCGCAAGTGCCAACAAAAGGGTGACATGTGCCAACAACAGCTACAAGTGCCAATGAGGGTCACAAAAAAGTCACAAGTGCCAACAAAAGGGTCACAAGAAGGGTCACAATTGTGACCTGAGAGCGCAGATGAGGAGGAGGAGGAGGAAGGACGGAGGTGCACTCGGGCAGCCCGCCCCGGCTTGGAAGATGTGCAGCTTCTCCGCGTCAGGAAGGAAATCCCTGGCGTCCTCCAGCGCTCCTCGTGCCGCCATGGTGAAGTTGGCATCTCCGGAGGTGACCACGTCGAAGACGCACGACTGGAAGTAGACGTCCTCCACGGGCAGCGTGGCTTTGCAAAGCGCCCGAGCCTCCTGAGCCGCCGCACGGCTGCGCACGCTGCGGGAGATGCGCTGGCTGCGGGGACAGCCGGCCACGCACAGCTGCAGGTCCTGCTCCGCCGTGAAGGCGCGGGTCACCTCCTCGGCGGCACGGATGGAGAAGGAGAGCTGGCGGGCGGCCTGGCGCACCGCGATGGTGGTGCCGATGTACGGAGCTCGGATCTCCACGTGCCGCCCAGGGATGCGCTCGTGGATGCGCAGCCCGACTCCCCCCGGCCGCTCGCCGCCCGTCACCGAGCCGTCCTCGAAGGCTGCGGGCACGTTGTCCAGCTCGGCTCGGTACACCTTCTGCTCCGTGCACTCCTTCATGTTCTTGAAGATGATGGTGAGCTGCAGGGGACGGCGCTCTCAGAACCCAGGATCCCCCCTCGTCTCCCCCCCCCATGCCCCGCGTCGCTCAGCTCTGTGTCCCCGCGTCCCTCTGGGCGGTGACCCCCCCTTCCCTGCTGGCCCTTTCTGTGCCCAGCCGCTCTTCCGGAGAAGAAATTGGGCCCAATTCTTGCCCCAACCCCACCCGTAGGCTGTTTGAGTTTGCAGGGTTGGGGGATCTCCCAGCCCCCCCAGCCCCACATCACCCCCCTGTAGGCTGCGTGCCCCCCGCCTCCAGGGATGGGGCACCCGCAGCTCTGGGCAGTGTTGCGGCCCCACAACTTCGTGTGGAGGATCCCCCCCTCCTCTCCTCTCCCTCCCTCTCCCCCTCTCCTCTTCCTCTCCCTCCTCCTCTCCTCTCCTCTCTCTCCTCTCCTCTCCTCTCCTCCTTCCTCTCCCCTCCTCTCCTCTCCTCTTCCTCTTCCTCCCTCTCCTTCTCTCCTCTCCCTCTCCTCTCCTTCCTCTCCTCTCCTCTCCTCCCCTCCCTCCCCTTCCCCCTCCCCTCCCCTCCCCTCCCCTCCCCTCCCCTCCCCTCCCCTCCCTCCCCTCCCCTCCTCCCCCTCCCTTTTTCCATTCCCCTCCCCTCTCTCCCCTCCCCTTCCCCCTCTGCCACATCTCACCCACAATTTCCCCTCTTGGTATCAAAGCCATTCCCCTCCCACCCCCCCATCAGGGAACCCCCGCAAAGCACCGCAAACCCCCCCAGAGACCCTCACAACCCATCAGATACCGATGGGAAGCCAAGGATCCCATTGGGTGCCAAGGACCCCGAGGAGGGGACAGAGACACCCAAAAGGTGTCAGGGTCCCCAGAAGGTGCCAGAAACCCCATAGGGTGCCAGGGACCCCCTAAGAATCCCTGACACATTATGGGGATCTCTGGAACCCCAGAAGGGTCCGTGCTACGTTATGGGGTCCCTGGCACCCTATAGGGTTTCTGTCCCCTATTGGCGACCCCTGTTTTGTTATGGGATGCCTGAAACTCCTAGGGACTTCTTACACATTATGGGGTCTCTGGCACTCTATGGGATCCCTGGTCCCTCCTGGTGACCCCTTGTCTGGCACCTTAATGGGTTCCTGGTATTCCTGGGAACCCCTGACACATTATGGGATCCCTGGTACCTTACAGGGTTTCTTGTACCTCCTGGGGACCCCAGATACATTATGGGGTCCCTGGCAATCTACAGGATCCCTGAGCCCCTCCTGCTCCCCCAACACATTGTGGGGTCCCTGTCACCCTCTGGGGTTTCCTGTAGCTCCTGGGGCCCCTGATATATTATGGGTCTCCTGGAACCCTAAGGGGTCTCAGGCACCTCTGGGGACTCATGACACACTGCGAGGTCCCTGGAACTCTGCAGGATCCTTGTCAACTCCTGGTGATCCCCTGGTACATTATGGGGTCCCTGGCTCCTCCTGGTGACCCCCGACACACTGGTGGGTCCCTGTCACCCTATGGAGTCCGTGGTGCCCCTTGTGATCCTGTGAATTCTTATGGGTTCTCTGGCATTCCTGGGGACTTCTGACACATTTCAGGGATCCCTGGCACTCTGATGGAGTCTGTTGGGTCCGTGGCATTCTGTAGGATCCCTGGCCCCTCCTGGTGACCTCCTGGCACATTATGGGGTTCCTGACACTCTATGGGGTCCCAAACACCTGTGGGATCCCTTGCCCCTCCTGGTGCTCCCCTGATACATTATGGGATCCTTGGCCCCTCCAGGGGACCCCTGACACCCCTGTGGGTCCCTGGTACTCTGTAGGATCCCTGACCCCTCCTGGTGACCTCCTAGCACAATATGGGGTCCCAAACACCTATGGGATCCCTGGTCCCTCCTGATGCCCATCTGATTCATTATAGGTTCCCTGGCCTCTCCAGGGGACCCCTGACACATTGTAAGTCCCTGGCACTCTGTAGGACCCCTGGCCCCTCCTGGTGACCTCCTGGCACATTATGGGGTTCCTGACGCTCTATGGGGTCCCAAACACTTGTGGGATCCGTGGACCCTCCTGGTGCTCCCCTGATACATTATGGGATCCCTGGCCTCTTCAGGGGACCCCTGACACCTCTGTGGGTCCCTGACACTCTGTAGGATCCCTGGCTCCTCCTGGTGACCTCCTGGCACATTATGGGGTTCCCGGCAATCTATTGGGTCCCAAACAGTTATGGGATCCCTGGCCCCTCCTGGTGCTCCCTTGGTACATTATGGGATCCCTGGCCCCTCCAGGGGACCCCTGACACACTGTGGGTCCCTGGCACTCTGTTGGAGTCTGTTGGGTCTCTGGCACTCTATAGGATCCTTGGCCCCTCCTGGTGACCTCCTGGCACATTATGGGATTCCCGGCACTCTATGGGGTCCCAAACACCTACGGGATCCCTGGTCCCTCCTGGTGCCCCCCTGATACAGGTTCCCTGGCCTCTTCGAGGGACCCCTGACACCCCTGTGGGTCCCTGACACTCTGCAGGATCCCTGACTCCTCCTGGTGACCTCTTGGCACATTATGGGATTCCTGGCACTCTATGGGGTCCCAAACAGTTATGGGATCCCTGGCCCCTCCTGGTGCCCCCCTCATACATTATGGGTTCCCTGGGTCCCAATGACTCCTGACACACTGTGGGTCCCTGGCACTCTGTTGGAGTCTGTTGGATCCGTGGCACTCTATAGAATCCCTGGCCCCTCCTGGTGACCTCCTGGCACTCTATGAGGTTCCCGGCAACCTATTGGGTCCCAAACACCTACGGGATCCCTGGTCCCTCCTGGTGCTCCCCTGATACAGGTTCCCTGACTTCTTTGAGGGACCCCTGACACCCCTGTGGGTCCCTGACACTCTGCAGGATCCCTGACTCCTCCTGGTGACCTCCTGGCACATTATGGAATTCCCGGCACTCTATGGGGTCCCAAACACCTATGGGATCTCTGGCCCCTCCTGGTGCCCCCCTGATTCACTACTGGCTTCCCTGGGTGCTCCACTGACACTGTGGCTCCCCGGCACTGACGGGGTCTGTCCCCTCTCGCCCCCCGCAGGCGCACACCTTGCTGGTGACGGTGGCGTTGGAGCCCTCAGCCACGGGCGCGCTGGTGGCCTGCACGAAGAGGTACTCGTTGTCCAGCAGCGGCCAGGCTCCCTCCACCCGGCACGTGTGGAAATCGTCGTGGAACGTGCGGACGTGGGGGTCCCCGAAGGCGGCGCAGTGCTGGTAGCGCGGCGGGCGGCCGTGCTTGGAGCGGAACGTCTTCTCGTAGTCGCACATCTCCGAAGCCGGGAAGCTTTGGTGATCCGGCGTCGGCGCGCGCGGCCGGGGAGGTGAGGTGGGACCGTCCTTGGAGCAGTTGTGTTGGATCATCAGGTCCTCGATGCCGTGCACGGCTGAGTGGAAGGCCAGGTCGCCGCGGCAGGTGCGCGCCGTGCGCCGCGTGCAGTGCGAGTAGGAGCGCAGGGCCGTGCAGTAGGCGGCAGAGCGCCCCGCGCCGCGCAGGTTGAGGGTGGCGGCCACGAAGTCGGAGTTGCAGCGCAGGATCTTGCACTGGGAAGACACTGGGGGGCGTGGGGGTGGGGTGGGGTGGGAGAGGATGGGATGGGATGGGGATGGGATGGGAGAAGGGATGGGATGGGATGGGATGGTGAGAAGGGATGGTGAGGGGACGGGATGGGACGGGATGGTGGATGGGATGGGTGGATGGGATGGGATGGGATGGGATGGGGATGGGAGGATGAGATGGGATCAGGGATGGGGAGGGATGAGGGACGGGATGGGATGGGAATGGGATGGGGATTGGGAATGGGATGGAGATGGAGAATGGGATGGGGTATGGGATGAGGATGAGATGGATGGGAGGATGGGATGGGATGGGATGGGATGGGATGGGATGGGATGGGACGGGATGGGATGGGATGGGATGGGATGGGATGGAAGGTGGGAGTGAGATGGGGATGGGATGGAATGGGAAAAGAAGGAATGGGAAGGAGGGGTTATGAGATGGGATAGAGATGGAATAAGAGATGGGAGTAGGAAGGAGGGGTTATGGGATGGGATGGAGATGTGGGATGGGCTGGATGGGATTGGGATGGGGATGGATGGGATGGGATGGGATGGGGATGGAGTGGGATAGTGATGGGATGGGATGGGATGAGATGGGATGGGATGGGATGGGGATGGATGAGATGGGATGGGGTGGGATGGGATGGGAAGACAGGGTTTCTTGTACCTCCTTGGGGACCCCAGATACATTGTGGGGTCCCCTGTCATCTAACTACTACAGGATCCCTGAGCCCCTCCTGCTCCCCCAACAAATTGTGGGTCCCTTGCCCAACCTCTGGTTTTCCTCCTGGTGTTACTCCCCTGGGCCCCCCCGGATATATTATGGGTCTCCTGGACCCTAAAGGGGCTCAGGCACCTCTGGGACTCAATACACAGCTGCATGTCGTCCCTGGAACTCTGCAGGATCCCCTTGTGCAAATCCTGGTGATCCCCTGGGACATTATGGGGTCCCTGGCTCGCTCGCTGGGAGGACCCCCGAGCAGCAACTGGGGGGAATCCCTGTCACCCTATTGAGTCCGTTGGTGCCCCTTGTTGATCCTGTGAATTCTTATGGGTCGCTGCATATCTGGGGACTTCTACAAAATTCAGGATCACCTGGCACTCTGAGTGGAGTCTGTTGGGTCCGGTGGCATTCTGTAGGATCCCTGGCGCCCTCCTGGTGACCTTCCTGGGCACATTATGGGTTCCTGAACACTCTAAAATGGGGTCACCCAAACACCTGTGGGATCCCTTGCCCCTCCTGTGCGGCTCTCCCCTGAACATTAATGGGATCCTTGGCCCTCCAGGGGACCCATGACACCCCTGTGGGGCCCGGTACGCTGGTAGGATCCCCTGACCCCCCTCCTGGGGACCTCCTAGCACAATATGGGGTCCCAAACCCTATGGGAATCCCTGGTCACCTCCTGATGCCCACTGATTCAGTAATAGGTTGCCCTGGCCTCCTCCAGGGGACCCCTGACACATGGTAATCCATGGCACTCTGTAGGACCTACCTGGCCCCTCCTGGTGACAGCAAAAAAGGGGGGGGGGGGGGGGGGGGGGGGAGGGAAGGGAACAAAAAAAAATCTCTTGCTCTACCGATGGTGGTTCCTGGCAAGCATTAAGGGGGGTCCTGACGCTCTAAAATGGGGTCCCAAACACTTGTGGGATCCGTGGACCCTCCGGGTGCTCCCCCTATACATTAATGGTATCCTGCCTCTTAAGGGGACCCCTGAGAACCTCTTGTGTGTCCCTGACCACTCTTTAGTAATCCCTGGCTCCTCCTGTAACCTCCTGGCACATTATGGGGTTCCCGGCAATCTATTGGTCGCCAAACAGTGGTATGGGGAATCCCTGGCCCCTCCTGGTGCTCCCTTGGTACATAAGGGATCCCTGGCGCCCTTCCAGGGGACCCCCCTGACCCACAACTGTGGGTCCCTGGCAACTCTGTTGGAGTCGTTGGGTCTCATGGCACTCTATAGGATCCTTTGTCCCATCCTGGTGACCTCACTGGCACATTTGGGATTCCCCATGAACTCTAATGGGGTCCCAAACCCTACGGGGATCCTGGTCCCTCCTTGTGCCGCCCCACCCGCCGCCCCCGTATAACATTTCCTGGCACTCCCTGCCTCTTCGAGGGACCGCCCTGACACCCATTTGGGTCCCGACACTACTACTCAGGATCCTGACCTTCCTCCGGTGACCTCATTTGGCACATTATGGGAATTCCTTGCACTCATATTTGGTCCCAAACAGTTTATGAGGATCCCTGGCCCCTCCTTGGTTGCCACCCCTCATACATTATGGGTTCCCCTGGGTCCCCAATGAACTCTGACTCCTGACACACTGTGGGTCCCCTGGCACTGCGTTGGAGTCTGTTGGATCCGTGGCACTCTATAGAATCCCGGGCCCCTCCTGGGTGACCGCCTGGCACTCGATGAGGTTCCCCCCGGCAACCTATTGGTCCCCAACACCTACGGGAATCCCTGGTCCCGCTGGTGCTCCCCTGATACAGGTTTCCCTGACTTCCTTTGAGGGCCCCCCCCTGACACGCCCCACCCCTGTGGGTCCCTGACACTCTGCCAGGATCCCTGAACTTCCTCTGGGGACCCTCCTGGCACAGTTATGGAATTTTCCCCGGCACTCTAATGGGGTTCCGCCAAACACCTAATGGGATCCTCTGGCCCCGTCCTGGTGCCCGGGCCCCCCTGATTCACATATGGGCGTCCCTGGGGGCTCCACTGACACTGTGGCTCCCCCCTTCTCTTTTCCCCCCCTCCCCCTCCCCGGCCACTGACGGGGTCGTCCCCCTCGCCCGTCCTCCTCCTCTTCCTCGCCCCCCCCCCCGCAGGCGCACACCTGCTGGTGACGTGGCGTTGGAGCCCGTCAGCCAACGGGCGCGCTGGTTGCTGCACGAAAAGGGTAGCTCGGTTGTCCAGCAGCGGCCAGGCTCCCCGACTCCACCCTCACTGTGGAAATCGTCGTGGAACGTGCGGACGTGGGGTCCGCCCGAAGCGGGCGGCAGTGCTGGTAGCGCGGGCGGCTGCCGTGCTTGGAGCGGAATCGTCACTTCTCCTCTAGTCGCACATCTCCGAAGCCGGTAATCGTGGGTGTGGTGTGGTGATCCGGCGTCGGCGACGCGCGGGGGGGCCGGGGAGGTTGAGGTGGAGGGACGCGTCCTTGGCAGTTGTGTTGGATCCCTCCGTCCCGGATGCCAGTGCCCGGCTGAGGTGGAAGGCCAAGGTCGCCGCGGCCGGTGCGCGCCGTGCAGCCCGTGACAGTGCGCGTCGGCGCGCCGGGGGGCCCGTGAAGTAAGCGGCCAGAGCGCCCAGGCGCCGCGCAGAGTTTGAGGGTGCGGGCCACGAAGTCGGAGTTGACAGCGCAGGATCTTGCACGGGGAAGACACGGGAGGAGCTGGGGGGTGGGGGGGTGGGCAAAGAAGGCTGGGACTTTGCCTGGGATGGGACGAGAGGTATTGGCTGGCTGGGATGGGCTCCTGCTTGAGACTGGCCAGGGAACGTACGGGACGGGCCGGGCATTGTCTGGCTGGCTGGGATGTTAGTGGGAATGGGACAAGGATGGGACAGGATGGGCCGGCACTGAACGGGAGGGCTGGGCTGGGATTTGATGTGATGAGTACGCCGGGTTATGGGATGTGCATGAGCTGAGCGGTGCTAGGAGGGTGGGATGGGGATGGGATGGGATGGATTGGGATGGGCTGGGACGGGGCTGGGAGGGGCTGGGATGGGATGGGATGGAATTGGGCTGCGCTTGGGGCTGGGCTGGCATGGGCACGGCTGGCATGGTCCGGCGGGGTATCTGCTCTGGCCTGCGCTGGCCTCGCGCCTGGGCTCGGGCCGGCGAGGGTTCTGGAGCTGGTCTGGGCCTGGGCGTGGGCTGGGCGGGCTGGGCTGGTCCGGCGTGGTGTCTGGGCCGGCCGCTGGCGGGGCTGTTCCCCTGCGATGGGCTGGGCCTCGGCTGCGGCTCCAGCGGGCTGGGTGCTCGGCGGTGCTGGGCTGCGCTGTGTCGGCGCTGGGCCATGGGGCTGGCGCCCTCGTGCGGCTGGGCCGTGGGGGGCATGCGGCTGGGGTGGGCCTGGCTAGGGGCTGAGCCCCGGCCCCTTAGAGCACCTCTCACTGCTCAGCCCACAGTGAACCTTGCAAAGGAGCCATTTTTTGGACACATCACTCTCCCCGCACCAGCAAACCCAGCGGCCAGATTCCATCACCAGCTTTCTGCATGCCCAGCACTGCTGGCTGTGTCCCAACACAGAGTGCAGCCTGGGGGTGCTGTGGGGCCGAAGAGCCACCTGGGAGCAACTGGGCCATGGGAGCAGCGCCCTGACCCCGCAACACAGCTCTGGGTGAGATCCTTCACCCCAAGGGGACGGATGGCACCTTCTGAGCTTTGTCAGGTTGGGTTGAGCCTTGCCCTTCCTGCCTTATCTTTGGAGATAATGGATCTGCAGGGCTGCGGGGGGTGCCCTTCTGCCTGCCCCCCCTCCCTCCAGCCACACAGGAGCAGTCGGGTGATGCTGGGGGGCATTCTGCTCCCATCCCCTCCCGATGCTGCGGGTGCAGCCGTGCTACACGTGGCTCCTTACCATGCCTGCAGCAGAGCAGGAGGAGGAGGAGGAGAGCCTGGAGGAAGAAGCCGTGCTCCAGCTGCGCCGGGCTCTTACTGCAGCTGGCTTTCCCCATTCCAATCCATGTAGAGCAGAAGGTTGCTCACCCACTGGCCTGGCCTGACTTCATCCAGCTGCAAACCTGGGAGTGAGAAAGAGGGGGGTCTGAGCGGTGCGGTGCCTGCAAGGCTGGGAGCTGCGTGCACAGAGCTGCAGGTGCAGAGCTGCAGGTGCAGAGCTGCAGGTGCACAACTGCAGGTGCAGAGCTGCATGCACAGAGCTGCAGGTGCACAACTGCAGGTGCAGAGCTGCAGGTACAAAGCCGTGGGTGCAGAGCTGCAGGCACAGAGCTGCAGGCACAGAGCTGCAGGTGCACAACTGCAGGTGCAGAGCTGCATGCACAGAGCCTGCCAGGTGCACACTTGCAGGTGTCAAGAGCTGGCAAAGCCAAGGAGCTGCAGGGTGGGCACAACTGCAGGTGCAGAGCTGCAGGCACAGAGCTGCAGGTGCAGAGCTGCAGGTGCAGAGCTGCATGCACAGAGCTGCAGGTGCACAACTTGCCAATGTGCAGAGGCGGAGGCACAGAGCTGGCAGGTCAGAGGCTGCATGCACAGAGCTGCAGGGTGGACAACTGCAAAGTGGGCAGAGCTGCAGGCGCCGAGCTTGCAGGTGCAGAGCATCAGTGCAAGCTGGCAGGTGCACAACTGCAGGTGCAAGAGCTGCAGGTACAAAGGCCGGTGGGTGCAGAGCTGCAGTGCCACATACTGCAGGCCCGCAGAGCTGCAGGTGCAGAGCTGCAGGTACAAAGCCATGGGGTGCAGAAGCGCAGGCCAGAGCTGCAAGGCACAGAGATGTCAGGTGCACAACTGCAATGTGCAAGCTGCAGTACAAAGCCGTGGGGTGCAGATCTGCAAGGCACAAGAGCGGCATGCACCCTAGAGAGCTGGCGACATGCGCTCTACATTTAGGACTAATTCTTTCTGTCAAGTCGCAAGCGTCAGGGTGTGCGATCCTTCGTTACGCTGGTAGGGCGTACAAGTCGTGTGCCGGGGTAGCTTGATTCGCTTCGACTAATTAGGCTTTGCGGCTTAGGGAGCGCCATGCACAGAGCTGCAGGTCCTCGCTACCGACTGCAGGTGCAGAGCTCAGGTACACATAAGCGTGGGTGCAGAGCTGCATGCAACAGAGCTGCGATGCAGCGAGCTAGCAGATGCGCAGAGCGCAGGGTGCAGAGCTGGCAGGTGCGACGACTGGCAGGTGCAGAGCTGCAGGTACAAAGCCGTGGGTGCAGAGCTGCAGGCACAGAGCTGCATGCACAGAGCTGCATCCGCAGAGCTGCGTGTGCAGAGCTGCATGCACAGAGCTGCAGGTGCATGACTGCAGCTGCGGAGCTGCAGGTATGAAGCCGTGGGTGCAGAGCTGCATGCACAGAGCTGCAGGCGCAATATCCGTCATGGCCATGCTAGGGTGCATTGTGGAGGGCATTCGGCAAGCCCTCATCCATATTCATCGTGTCTAGTGAGAGGCTGTGGGTGGCAGAGGCTGGCAGGCCAGAGCTGCATGCACAGAGCGGCATGCTCAGAGCTGCGTGTGCAGAGCTGCATGCACAGAGCTGCAGGCGCACGACTGCAGGTGCAGAGCTGCAGGTACGAAGCCGTGGGTGCAGAGCTGCATGCACAGAGCTGCAGGCGCAGAGCTGCAGGTGCAGAGCTGCAGGTACAAAGCTGTGGGTGCAGAGCTGCAGGCACAGAGCTGCAGGCACAGAGCTGCAGGTGCAGAGCTGCAGGCGCAGAGCTGCAGGTGCAGAGCTGCAGGTACAAAGCCGTGGGTGCAGAGCTGCATGCACAGAGCTGCAGGTGCACAACTGCAGGTGCAGAGCTGCAGGTACAAAGCCGCAGGTGCTGCAGGCACAGAGCTGCAGGCACAGAGCTGCAGGCACAGAGCTGCGGGCTGCTGCTCTCAGCCCCACTGCTGCCCTCCCCACAGCTCTGCAGCACTGGAGCTGCAGCGGCAATGGGGACATCGTGGCTCTGACAGCAGAGGGGGTCCCCCTGGGGGTCCCCTGCGGGGTTCCTGGGGGAATATTGGCTTGCAGTGAACCGGTTGGCCCTTTTTGGCCACCACCAAACCGAAAGCAAAGCAAAGCAAACCAGATCCCGCTGCCATTCGGGGCTTTGTGGGTTTGCAGCTCTGTAGGGTCAGCCCTTGTGCTGCTCTTACCCATAGGCCAATGGGGCAGGTGGGCTCCCAGGCAGGGACTATGTGGGAGCACCGAGCGCCCTTCCCGAGGTCATATGGGATCAGAGCATCCTTCCCAGGGTTATATGGGATGTGAGCGTCCTTCCCAGGGTTATATGGGATGAGAGCGTCCTTCCCAGGGTTATATGGGATCAGAGCATCCTTCCCAGGGTTATATGGGATGAGAGCGTCCTTCCCAGGGTTATATGGGATGAGAGCGTCCTTCCCAGGGTTATATGGGATGAGAGCGTCCTTCCCGGGGTTATATGGGATGAGAGTGTCCTTCCCAGGGTTATATGGGATGTGAGTCTCCTTCCCAGGGTTATATGGGATGAGAGCGTCCTTCCCAGGGTTATATGGGATGAGAGCGTCCTTCCCAGGGTTATATGGGATGAGAGCGTCCTTCCCAGGGTTATATGGGATGAGAGTGTCCTTCCCAGGGTTATATGGGATGAGAGTGTCCTTCCCAGGGTTATATGGGATGTGAGTCTCCTTCCCAGGGTTATATGGGATGAGAGCGTCCTTCCCAGGGTTATATGGGATGAGAGTGTCCTTCCCAGGGTTATATGGGATGTGAGTCTCCTTCCCAGGGTTATATGGGATGAGAGCATCCTTCCCAGGGTTATATGGGATGAGAGCGTCCTTCCCGGGGTTATATGGGATGAGAGCGTCCTTCCCGGGGTTATATGGGATGAGAGCGTCCTTCCCAGGGTTATATGGATGAGAGCGTCCTTCCCAGGGTTATATGGGATGAGAGTGTCCTTCCCAGGGTTATATGGGATGAGAGCGTCCTTCCCAGGGTTATATGGGATGAGAGCGTCCTTCCCAGGGTTATATGGGATGAGAGCGTCCTTCCCAGGGTTATATGGGATCAGAGCATCCTTCCCAGGGTTATATGGGATGAGAGCGTCCTTCCCAGGGTTATATGGGATGAGAGCGTCCTTCCCAGGGTTATATGGATGAGAGCATCCTTCCCAGGGTTATATGGGATGAGAGCATCCTTCCCAGGGTTATAGGGATGAGAGTGTCCTTCCCAGGGTTATATGGGATGCGAGTGTCCTTCCCAGGGTTATATGGGATGAGAGCGTCCTTCCCAGGGTTATATGGATGAGAGCATCCTTCCCAGGGTTATAGGGATGAGAGTGTCCTTCCCAGGGTTATATGGGATGAGAGCATCCTTCCCAGGGTTATAGGGATGAGAGCGTCCTTCCCAGGGTTATATGGGATGAGAGCATCCTTCCCAGGGTTATATGGATGAGAGCATCCTTCCCAGGGTTATATGGGATGAGAGCATCCTTCCCAGGGTTATATGGGATGAGAGCATCCTTCCCAGGGTTATATGGATGAGAGGGTCCTTCCCAGGGGATATGGGATCAGAGCATCCTTCCCAGGGTACATGGGATGCGAGTGTCCTTCCCAGGGTTATATGGGATGTGAGCGTCCTTCCCAGGGTTATATGGGATGGAGAGTGTCCTTCCCAGGGGTTATATGGGATGAGAGCGTCCTTCCCAGGGTTATATGGGAGTGAGAGTGTCCTTCCAGGGTTATATGGATGAGAGTGTCCTGCCCAGGGTTAGAGGGATCAGAGCATCCTTCCCAGGGTTATATGGGATGTGAGCGTCCTTCCCAAGGTTATATGGGATGAGAGCATCCTTCCCAGGGTTATATGGGATGAGAGCATCCTTCCCAGGGTTACATGGGATGAGAGCATCCTTCCCAGGGTTATATGGGATGTGAGCGTCCTTCCCAGGGTTATATGGGATGAGAGTGTCCTTCCCAGGGTTGTATGGGATGTGAGCGTCCTTCCCAGGGTTATATGGGATGAGAGTGTCCTTCCCAGGGTTATATGGGATCAGAGCGTCCTTCCCAGGGTTATATGGGATGTGAGTGTCCTTCCCAGGGTTATATGGGATGAGAGCGTCCTTCCCAGGGTTATATGGGATGAGAGTGTCCTTCCCAGGGTTATATGGGATGTGAGTCTCCTTCCAGGGTTATATGGGATGAGAGCGTCCTTCCCAGGGTTATATGGGATGAGAGCGTCCTTCCCAGGGTTATATGGGATGAGAGTGTCCTTCCCAGGGTTATATGGGATGAGAGTGTCCTTCCCAGGGTTATATGGGATGTGAGCATCCTTCCCAGGGTTATATGGGATGTGAGTGTCCTTCCCAGGGTTATATGGATGAGAGTGTCCTTCCCAGGGTTATATGGGATGAGAGTGTCCTTCCCAGGGTTATATAAGGTCCCCACATCCTTCCTGGGGTTATGTTGGATCCCCGCATCCTTCCTGGGGTTATATGGGATCAGAGCATACTCTCCAGGGTTATATAGGATCCCTGTACACAGGGGCTGCTGAGCATCCTTCCCGGTGTTATATGGAATTGGAGCGTCCTCCTTGGGGTTATATGGGATCCCCACATCCTTCCCAGGGTGATATGAAATCTGAGCATCCTTCCCAGGGTTTTGCAGGATTGGAGCGTCCATCCTGGGGTTATATGGGACCCCCCACATCCTTCCAGGTGCTATATGGCATCTTTGCGTCCTTCCTGGGGTTATATGGGATCCCAATATCCTTCCCAGGTTTATACAGGATCTGGGGCCCCCACTTTGCAGGCGGCAGTGGGACAGAGGAGCCGTGGGGAAATGGGACATCGGGGCAATGGGGCGGTGGGGTTTTGGGGTGGTGGGTCCACGTCCCAGTGCAGCACTCAGCTGGGGGCCACTGATGGCTGCAGCGTGGGGCTGTGCTGCTCTGCTTGGGACGTGCTGACCCCAGCAGTGCTGGGAATGGGGCAGCCCACCTCCCCGGTCTGCAAACAGGGGAGGTGGGCTCCCTCCATCAGGGTACCCCTGGGGGTGCTCCCACCCCCCCCCCATCCCTGCCCCTTGTGTCAGCCCCACTCACCCGTCAGACCCCGTTGGTGCCCAGCACCCCCTCGTCGCCGCCTCCACCCCAAATGACACCGCGGCGTGCCGTGGGGCCGCTAGCCAAACCCAGGGGGGCTGTGGGACGTGGACCCCCCCTCTCCTTCCTGCTCCCGCTACCTTTGCTCCGTCCTCCCCCCGCCGTGGGACGGGGGACGGGTGTTGAAATAGATCTGCCTAAATTTAGCCGGGGGGGCACGCGGGTGTGCGGGGCGAGCGGCGCGAGGAAGAAGAGGGAGCTCCGGCTGGGGGGTCTTCCTCCCTTCCTCACTCTACACCAATATGGAGGGAATCCCGATGGGAACGGGCCGTGTTCCCCCCCCCTCCCTCCCCAAGGGACACTTCTGTGCTGGTTTTGGTCAGAGCTCCCCCCGTCGTGGTGCAGTTGGGAGAGGAGAGCGAAGGTCGCCGGTGTCAGTGGGGTCGATGGCCGCCAGGTTGGGTGAGCTTCCCCGAAATCCCACCTGTGGGGCACGCGGCCCTATGGGGCAGTGCTCCTCTCTTGGTGCCCACGGGGGTCCTGCAGCATCAGATGGGCCACGTGGGGTCCCCCGTGCTTGGGGCTCTCTCCAGGGCTGGGCTCTCTGTTTGGGATCTCTGGTTCTTGGGGTTTCTCCAACATTGGGTGCTCCATTTGGGATCTCTGGTTCTTGGGGTTTCTCCAGCACTGGGTGCTCCAGCACTGGGTGCTCCATTTGGGATCTCTGGTTCTTGGGGTTTCTCCAACACTGGGTGCTCCATTTGGGATCTCTGGTTCTTGGGGCTTCTCCAAAACTGGGTGCTCCATTTGGGGTCTCCCATTTTTGGGGTTTCTCCAACACTGGATGCTCCATTTGGGATCTCTGGTTCTTTGGGTTTCTCCAGCACTGGGTGCTCCATTTGGGATCTCTGGTTCTTGGGGTTTCTCCAGCACTGGATGCTCCATTTGGGATCTCTGTTTCTTGGGGTTTCTCCAACACTGGGTGCTCCATTTGGGGTCTCTGGTTCTTGGGGTTTCTCCAGTGCCAGGTGATCCATTTGGGGTCTCTGGTTCTTGGGGTTTCTCCAACACTGGGTGCTCCAGCACTGGATGCTCCATTTGGGATCTCTGTTTCTTGGGGTTTCTCCAACACTGGGTGCTCCATTTGGGGTCTCTGGTTCTTGGGGTTTCTCCAGCACTGGGTGCTCCATTTGGGATCTCTGGTTCTTGGGGTTTCTCCAACACTGGGTGCTCCATTTGGGATCTCTGGTTCTTGGGGTTCTCCAGCACTGGATGCTCCATTTGGGATCTCTGGTTCTTGGGGTTTCTCCAGCACTGGGTGCTCCATTTGGGATCTCTGTTTCTTGGGGTTTCTCCAACACTGGGTGCTCCATTTGGGGTCTCCCATTTTTGGGGCTTCTCCAGCACTGAGTGCTCCATTTGGGATCTCTGTTTCTTGGGGTTTCTCCAACATTGGGTGCTCCATTTGGGGTCTCCCATTTTTGGGGTTTCTCCAGCACTGGGTGCTCCATTTGGGATCTCTGGTTCTTGGGGCTCCTCCAGCACCAGATGCTCCATGTGAGGATCTCCATGCTTGGGATTCTCCAAGTCCATTTGGGGTTTCTGGTTCTTGGGGCTTCTCCAGCTCTGGGAAATCCATTTGGGGTCCCCAGCTCTTAGGGTTCTCTGGGGCTGGGTGCTCCATATGGAGTCTGGTTCTTGCGGATCCCCCAGCACTGGATGGTCTGCGCAGGGTCTCCAGTGTTGGGTTCTCTGGAACTGTGCGCTCCATGTGGGGCCCTCGGGGTTGGGGTTGGGATCTGGTCCCTTTGTGCCCTGGTGCCATTGAGTTTGTGCTGACCAAACCCATCCCACAGCGCTCCTCCCATGGGATCGCTCACCTCGAGGCCGATTTGGGATTTCATCCAATGAGGAATTCACATCCTGATGGGATTCCCACCAGGAGGAGGGGTTCTGATGCCCAGATCTGACCCCCATCAATTTGGGGTGCACAGAGCCTCTCTTCCCATCACTTCTGTGCCCATCACCCGATATTGAGGGACAACCAGAGCAGAGACAACACCCCACATCACAGCGTGGCTCCGCGCTGCCTGCAGGGCGTCCTTCCACCCCCTGCATGGGGACAGCACCCATGGGTGACACGTGGAGCCGGGCAGTGGGAATTCACATGGGAACGGTGTCTACTGGGAATAGTAGTACCCCAAAGAGCCCACAGTGCACCCCACATCGTGCCCCACAGCCACTGGGGCCAGCTGTGCTCCCAGGGCTGAGCATCGTCCCGCTGCTCGTGGGGGGATCTGTTGCAATGGGGCGGAGCTGAGATGCCGCTGGGGGTGGTGGGGATCCGTCATCTGCTTTGGGGACGGCCTCAGCCCCGTGGAGGGGACGCTTTTCCTCCTCTCCGATGGGAAAGGCATTTCTATCCATCGCGTTCCTCTCCCCACCACCAAACCCCAAACCTCTGCGGAGGACTGCGGTGTGACCCCCACCCGAAGCTCTGCCCCTCCCCTGGCGGTGGGATGGATGTTCCTCCGGGTTCCAATCAGACCCCCCACCCGAAGCGCAGCCCCTACCCTGGCGATGAGTCGTGGGTCCCTCTGGGTTCCGGCGTGGAATGGAGCTGCCGTGGGATCGGTGCGGAGGGCGAACAGCTGAGCTGTGCTCAGCCCCATCCGTCACCGGGCGCGAGGAGGGCTGAAGGCGATGCTTTAAAAATAGCTGGCGGGATTTTCGATCCCGAAAACTGAATTCCAGCGGGGAGGGAAAGGAGAGAGGGTGGGAGAGGTGAAGGTTTCCAAATGGTGCCTGTTGGGGTGCTCCAAATCCCCAGCGAGAGCAATGCCAGCGAGGGACCCCACCCCAATGGAGGTGCCCAACCCCAATAGAGGTGCCCAACCCCAATCGAGGTGCCCAATCCCAATGCAGGTGTCCAACCCCAATAGAGGTGCCCAACCCTAATAGAGGTGTCCAATCCCAATAGAGGTGCCCAACCCCAATAGAGGTGCCCAACCCTAATGGAGGTGTCCAACCCCGATGGAGGTGCCCAACTCCAATGCAGGTGCCCAATCCCAATGCAGGTGTCCAACCCCAATAGAGGTACCCAATCCTAATGGAGGTGCCCAACCCCAATAGAGGTGCCCAACCCCAATAGAGGTGCCCAATCCCAACGGAATTGCCCAATCCCAATGGGGGTGCCCACCCCAATAGAGGTGCCCAACCTCTATGAGGATCCCAACCCCATTGGAGGTGCCCAATCCCAATAGAGGTGCTCACCCCAATAGAGGTGCCCAATCCTAATGGAGGTGCCCAACACCATTGGAGGTGTCCAACCCCAATAGAGGTGCCCAATCCCAATGGAGGTGCCCAACCCCAATAGAGGTGCCCAATCCCAATGGAGGTGCCCAATCCCAATAGAGGTGCCCAATCCCAATGGAAGTGCCCAATCCCAATAGAGGTGCCCAATCCCAATGGAAGTGCCCACCCCAATAGAGGTGCCCAATCCCAATGGAGGTGCCCAATCCCAATGAGAGGTGCCCAATCCCAATGGAAGTGCCCACCCCAATAGAGGTGCCCAACCTCTATGAGGATCCCAACCCCGATGGAGATACCCAACCCCGATGAAGGTGCCCAACCCCAATGAGGATTCCAACCCCAATAGAGGTGCCCAATCTCCATGGGGATCTCAACCCTGATGGAGGTGCCCAACCCCAGTGAGGGTCCCGACCCCAATAGAGGTGTCCAACACCAATGAGTGTCCCAAATCTAATGGAGGTGCCCAACCCCAATAGAGGTGCCCAATCCCAATAGTGGTGCCCAATCCCAACAGAGGTGCCCAGTACCAAAGAGGGTTCCAACCCCAATAAAGGTGTCCAACCCCAATGGGGATCCCCACCCCGATGGAGGTGCCCAAACCCGACAAAAGTACCAACCCCAATTGATGTTCCTGACCCAGTGGAGCTTCCTGATCCCAACAGGAATGCCTGACCCCAATGAAAGTACCAATTCCCACGGTGGCTCCCAACCCAATGGAGGCTCCTGACCCTTATAGGGTTGTTCAGTCCCAATGAGGGTCCCAACCCAAATGGGGGTACCCGACCCCAATGGGGGAACGAACCCCAGTGTGAGGGTACCAACCCCAACATGAGTGAACCAACCCCAATGAAATACCAAAATCAGAGGAAGTGCCAAACTGAATGGGGGTCCCCGACCCCAAAAGATGGACCCAGTGGGGGTGCCAACCCCAAAGGGGGTGCCCAACCCAGTGGAGGTGCCCGACCCCAATGGAGGTGTCCAACCCAATAAAGGCACCAACCCTGACCAAATTGCCAAACCCAAAGGAAGTGCCAAACCAAATGAAAGTCCCAGCACCAGTTGGGATGCCAATCCCAAAGAGGGTCCCCACCCCAAAGAGGATCCCAACCCCAAAGAGGGTCCCAAATCCAATGAAGGTCCCAATCCCAATGGGGGTCCGAACCCCAATGGGGGTGCCTGACCCCAACAGTGGTGCCCAACCCTAATGAAGGTACCAGCTCCCATGAAGATCCCAATCCTACTGGGGGTTCCTAACCCGATGGAGGTGCCTTACCCCACTAGAGATGCCTGATCCCAATAAAAGTACCAACCCCAAAAGAGATGCCCAACTCCAATGAGGGAACCAACCCAATGGAGGTCCCAAACCCAAAGTGGGTTCCCAGCCCAATGGAGGTACGTGACCCCAATGAAGATATCATCCCCAATGGGAATTCTCAACCTAACGGGGCTCCTGACCCCAATAAGTGTGCCCTAAAAAAAGAGGTCCCCAACTCCAATGAGGGTCCCAACCCCAATAGTGGTGTCCGACCCCAACGGAGATATCAAACCAGACCCAACGGATGCACCCAACCCAATGATGGAGATGCTGACCCCAGAGGCGGTGTGCACCCAGGGCGGGGGGGGAGTGTGGGGTGGGGGGTGTGGGGTGACCCATTGGGGCTGGCACCGCCCCAGGACGCGATCCCGATCCCGATCCCGATCCCGCTGCTGGGATTCCGACGTGCGGATCAGTCACCCACACCTGCTGCGGGGCCGGGCAGCTGCGTGGCTAAAAACGGAGCTCAGCAGATGGCAGTGGGGGCCAGGAGCTGCCCCCCCCCTTCCCCCACTCCCCCCCCCATCCAGTTCTGACCACAGCCGGGCAGTGATAGCGGCCAGACCCCCCCCCGTGCTTCAGTTTCCCCATTAGTTGTGATGCCCCAACGCACACAGTGGGGGAACAGTTCCCCCCCCATCCCCCCCCCCCCTCTAGCTGTGACTCCCCAACACAAACACTGGGGCTCTGGGGGGGGGGGAAGAGAGTGGGAGCAACCCCCCCTTGTCTCAATTTCCCCATGAGTTTCACACACAGTGGGGTTATGGGGGAGCAGCCCCCCCCCCGTGCCTCAGTTTCTCCTTTAATTGCAATGCCCCAATGCACACAGTGGGGTGGGGTCCTGGGGGGGGGTTGGAGGGGGGGCGCAGCCCAATCCCCAATGCCTCAGTTTCCCTATAGCTGCAATGCCCCAACGCACACAGTGGGGCTCTGGGGTGCGGGGGGGGGGGTTGTGTTGACCCCCCCCGTGCCTCAGTTTCCCCATTAGTTGTGATGGCCCAATGCACGCAGTGGGGGAACAGTTCCCCCCCCAGTCCCCCTCCCCCTATAGCTGTGACTCCCCAACACAAACACTGGGGCTCTGGGGGGGGGGGGAAGAGGGTGAGAGCAACCCCCCCCTTGTCTCAATTTCCCCATGAGTTACACACACAGTGGGGTTATGGGGGAGCAGCCCCCCCCCCGTGCCTCAGTTTCCCCTTTAATTGCAATGCCTCAACACACACAGTGGGGTGGGATTCTGGGGGGAGTTGGGGGGGGGCGCAGCCCAATCCCCAATGCCTCGGTTTCCCTATAGCTGCAGTGCCCCAACACACACAGTGGGGCTCTGGGGTGCGGGGGGGGGTTGTGTTGAGCCCCCCCGTGCCTCAGTTTCCCCATTAGTTGTGATGCCCCAACGGACGCAGTGGGGGAACAGTCCCCCCCCCAGTCCCCCCCCCCATAGCTGTGACTCCCCAACACAAACACTGGGGCTTTGGGGGGGGAGAGAGTGGGAGCAACCCCCCCTTGTCTCAATGTCCCCATGAGTTACACACACAGTGGGGTTATGGGGGAGCAGCCCCCCCCCCGTGCCTCAGTTTCCCCGTTAATTGCAATGCCCCAACGCACACAGTGGGGCTCTGGGGTGCGGGGGGGGGGGGGAGGTTGTGTTGAGCCCCCCCCGTGCCTCAGTTTTGCCATGGCTTACACTGCCCCAACACACACATTGGAATTATGGGGGGGGGAGGTGGGAGCTGCCCCCCCATGCCTCAGTATCCCCATTAATTGCAATGCCCCAACACACACAGTGGGGTGGGGTTCTAGAGGGGGGGGGGGTTGGAGTGGGGGCGCAGCCCAATCCCCAGTGCCTCAGTTTCCCTATCGCTGCAGTGCCCCAACACACACAGTGGGGCACTGGGGTGCAGGGGGGGGGTTGTGTTGAGCCCCCCCGTGCCTCAGTTTCCCCATTAGTTGTGATGCCCCAACGCACGCAGTGGGGGAACAGTCCCCCCCCCCAGTCCCCCCCCCCTCCTCCATGCCTCAGTTTCCCTCTAGCTGTGACTCCCCAACACAAACACTGGGGCTCTGGGGAGGGGGGGGGAGAGAGTGAGAGCAACCCCCCTTGTCTCAATTTCCCCATGAGTTTCACACACAGTGGGGTTATGGGGGAGCAGCCCCCCCCCGTGCCTCAGTTTCCCCGTTAATTGCAATGCCCCAACACACACACTGGGGTGGGGTTCTGGGGGGGGGGTTGGAGGGGGGGCGCAGCCCAATCCCCAATGCCTCAGTTTCCCTATAGCTGCAATGCCCCAACACACACAGTGGGGCTCTGGGGTGCGGGGGGGGGTTGTGTTGAGCCCCCCCCGTGCCTCAGTTTCCACATTAGTTGTGATGCCCCAACGCACGCAGTGGGGGAACAGTTCCTCCCCCAGTCCTCCCCCCTATAGCTGTGACTCCCCAACACAAACACTGGGGCTCTGGGAGGGGGGAGGAGAGAGTGGGAGCAACCCCCCCGTGTCTCAATCTCCCCATGAGTTTCACACACAGTGGGGTTATGGGGGAGCAGCCCCCCCCGTGCCTCAGTTTCCCCTTTAATTTCAATGCCCCAACACACACAGTGGGGCTTTTTTGGGGGGGGAGCAGCCCACCCCCCTGTGCCTCAGTTTCCCTATAGCTGCAATGCCCCAACACGTACAGTAGGGCTTTTTTT
>JADANK010000546.1:55000-65702 GCA_021292215.1 Lophura nycthemera
GATTTTGGGGTGGGGTGGGTGGGGGGGCGGGGGGGAGCAGGAGGAAGAATGGGGAATTAATGGGGTTGTGTGGTTGGGGATATGGGGTCGGGGATTGGGGTGTGGGGGGGCGGGGGGGCATGGATAGGAAGGATAGGGATTGGGGGAATGTGGGTGGGTGGGGATCTTGGGGGACTTGGGGCGGGATGTGGGGTGCACTGTGGGGGGGGAGGGGAAAGGATGGGGAATCAGTGATGGAAATAATGTGGAATCAGTGGGGTCATTGGCTTTAACTTTTGGTGCTGGAAAAATGGGGCCTGATGCTCTTGGAGGTCCCATCTCCCCCTCCCCCCCCCCCCCCACCAGGGCTCTGTATATTTTCCTCTGTAGCCATAATGGGCCCCATAGAAAACTTCACCCAATGGGGAAACTGAGGCACAGAGGTGGGCACCACCATCAAACCCACCCCCCATTCCCAAACCCATCACCCCCATTCCATCCGGGGACCCCCAGAAGTGGGACCCCAACCCCTCTGTGGGTTCTGGTGCCCCCCCCAACCCCGCTTGGCCCCATGGGCTGAGCCTCCCCTCCCCACAGCTGCACCGTGTGAATTCCCAACTTCATTTTCTTGTGGATTTTTCCCTTAAAAATCCGTGCCCCCCCCCCCCCCCCGTGCTGCTTTCAGCGGCATTTGGAGAGAAGTGAGGGGTGAGAGATCCTTGGGAATAACGAGGTGTAATCAGCCCCGCCTGCTCTTATCACCCCCAACAATCCCTTCCAACTTAATTAAATCAGAATGAAATCCAAAATAATAACAAAAAAGGAGGAATGGTGAAAAACCCAACACAAAACATGGAGGTGGGGAGGGAGGGAATGGAAGGAAGATTCGGGTGTGCGAGGTCCCGCTTTGGGTCTGTATCCCATCCTACCGGCCGTGCCTCAGTTTCCCCCCATGAGCACTGAATGAGGAGCTCTGTCCACACCCCGACCCCCCTCCGACCCCCCCGGCCCCCCATCCCGATGCCGTCGCCGCTCCCTCGGCCCCGTGACCCCGATCTTCAGGCTGACAGGCTGACGGATGGCAGCGCCCGCTGATGGACGATGTCCTTTGGCGAAGGGCCGGGCGGCCGAGGGCTCGGGGCAGCGTGGGGCCGCGGGGGGGGGCGAGGATGGAGATTTGTCAACCTTTGAGCCCCGGAGGTGGGGAGGGAGAAAGTGCCCGGCCTGTCGGCAGTGATTGATACGCGATGGCTGTGATTAAATTGGCCTTAGCTAATGATAACTAACTAGTCAGGGGCTGACCTTTCCCTGATGGCGGGGGGGGGCCGGGAGCCGTGCTGCTATGGGTGTCTAATGGGGACGTTTCTTCAGCCTGAGACAGCACTTCTTTTTGTCTCTCTCTTTTTTTTCCCCCTTAGGATGATTTCCCAGCCACCCCCGGCACCCTGGATGAGGGGTGTCATCCCACAGTGTGTCCCAGCCCCATGGTTGCACCGTGGTCCCACTGGGATGAGCCCGACCCCAAGGTGTGGGGCTGGGAGAGCCCCGTGTGGCTGATGGCTTTCAGCTGGGGGACCCGGAATTCCAGTGGGAAATGTCGGGGCTGGATGGGGTCCTGGAATTCTGCTCAGGTGCTCTCAAGACTCTACTGTTCTGGCTTTCCGTGTGATGCCATGCTGTCCAGCCCTCCATCCACCCACACATTCATTTGTCCCTTCCGTGTATCTGTCCTTCCATCCACCCAACGCCATCCCATCCAACCCCATCCCATCCCATCCAACCCCAACATCCATCCCATCCCATCCCATCCAACCCCAACCATCCCATCCCATCCCATTCTCATCCCATTCCACCAAACCCCAACTCATCCCATCCCATCCCATCCCATCCCAACTCATCCCATGTCATCCCTCCACCTCTTCATCTTTCCCTTCCCCCATCCCTCCCTCTCTCCATCTCTCCACCCTTCCCTCCATCCCATCCCATCCCATCCCATCCCATCCCATCCCATCCCCATCCCATCCCATCAAACCCCAACTCATCATATCCCATCCCATCCCATCCCATTCTCATCCCATCCGCATTCTCCCATCCCATCCCATCTTCCCATCCCAATCACCAATCCCATCCCATCCCATCCATCACCTCCCTCATCATCTCATCCCATCCCAATCCATCCCATCCCATTCCATCCCATCCCATCCCATCCCATCCCTATTCATCCCATCCCTTCTATCCCATCCATCCCATCCCATCCCCTCATATCCCATCCCATCCCATCCCATCCCATCCCATCCCATCCCATCCCATCCCATCCCATTCTCATCCCTCCCTCTCTCCATCCCCCATCCACCCCACTGCCACCAAACCCCAGCAGCTGCCACCCCTGCATCCCCACGGGGACACCACCACGAGTGGGGTGAAGCCATGGGGGCAGCACGGGGGGAAGGAGCTGGGAAGGGGTTAAAGCGGGGGGAGTTGGGGAAGGGGGATTCTCAGGACAAGGCCGTTTTGCTGCCATTCCACTCAGTGTTCCCACGTCCCCAGTGATGACACCCAGGATCCCCAGTGTTCCCATGTCCCCAGTGATGACCCCAATGTCCCACGTCCCCCATGAGGATACCCAAGTTCCCGCATCCCTAGCGAGAACCCCTTACATCCCCACGTCCTCAACAAGGACACCCGATGGCCCCATATCCCCAGAGATGACCCCGTTGTCCCCACGTCCCTGGTGATGACTCCTGATGTAAATCCTCCCCCCCCCTCCCCCCCCCAGGACACCCAGTGTCCTCATATCCCCACATCCCATATCCCTGGTGATGCAATGACCTCCAACGTCCCCATGCCCCCATTGAAGACACCCCCTGTCCCCACGTCCCCAGCAAGGACATCCCATATCCCACAGTGTCACTCCCACAGCAGCCCATCGGTGTCCCCATCCCCCCCCCAGTGTCCCCATGTCTCCTCCCAGTGTCCCAGCACCCTCACGATGCAGGGGCTGGGTGCCCGGTGCCCCCCCAGTGGCTCTGCCCCCTCAGCGTCACGCTGTCCCCACGTCCCTTTCCAATAAGTCCCATCCCTCCGTGGCAACAATAACCCTTAATCACTGCGAAGTCATTTAATTTCCGTGTTAATTAATGAGCACTTACGGGAAGGGCCGCTGGGCACCGAGGTTCATGCAAATGATGGATGGCCCCCGAGTGTGGCTGGGACATCCCATGGAGAGCAGCGTGCCCTATGGGACACAGAGCCTAATGAAGCGCCCTGCTAATGAGGAACGGGACAATGGGGCTGGGGAGGAACTGGAAGGGCTTTAATTTCAGTCCCCATCTCCTGTGTGTGGGGAAACTGAGGCACGGAGGAGTGAAGAGGACATCTCTAAATGGCCCCAAAGGGACGGGGTGTCCCAGTGGGGTGGCTCCAGCTCAGGGCTGGGGGTGCTGGGGCACCGTGTGGACTCGTCAGAGAATTAAGCTCGTTAGGGTCCCACGGGCTCTGGGGGTGTGGAATCCCCTGCTCGCCCCCTCTGGCTGCAGGAATGGGGTCACATCGGTTAAAACAGGAGTTCCCTGACAAGGAAACCCCACCACCCAGCGGGGTCTCTGGTGTATTGTGTGAGATATTCCATCCCATCCTCATCCCATCTCACCCCACAGCCCCAAGGAGGATCCCAAACCCCTCCCCCTTCCACCACCACCCCACCCCCAGCCCACCCCACCGCTCTCTGCAGGAGGTGGGGACCCCTCCGGCTCTTCCCGGTGCCCCCCAGTGTGGAACGTGCCTCAGTTTCCCCCCTGGGATGACCCTTCAGCCATAGGGAGTGGTGACACACGGTGGTGTACGGGATGGAGTTTAAGGGGTGTGTTGGTGACCCCACAAATAATAGGATGGGGTGGGAAAAGGGATGGAGTTTGGGTGGGATGGGATTGGGGTGTGGATAGGGGTGGGGATTGTGTTGGGAGGGGGATGAGGATGGGATGGGATGAGGATGGGATGGATGGGATGGGGATGAGATTGGATGGGATGGGATGGGATTAGGATGGGAAGGGATGGGGATGGGGATTGGGAATTGGAAGGATCGGACTGGGATGGATTGGGATGGGATGGGATGGAAGGATGGGTGAGATGGGATGGGATGGTATAGAGGATGGAATGGGAGGGATGGGATGAGGGCATGGGATGTGGGATGGGATGGAAGTGGATGGATGGGAGGATGGGATGGGGATGGGATGGATGGGATGGAGATGGGATGGGCTGGATGGATGGATGGGAGATGGGGATGGGATGGAGGATGGATGGGAGCTGGGATGGGCTGGGTGAGGGGATGGCGGGGGATGGGCATGGGGGATGGGGACTGGGATGGTATGAGCTTGGGGTAGTCTGGTATGAGCTATGGGTTGGGTGGGATTGGGATGGGGATGGGATGGGGAGGGATTGGGATGGGATGGGATGGGACTAGGATGAGAGTGGAAGGGGATGAGATGGGTATAGGGATGATATAATATGGGATGGTATGGCACGGTATGATATGGGATGGGGATGGGTTGGGATGGGGATGGTACTGGGATTAGAATGGAGATGGGATTGGGATGGGGTTGGTTTGGGATGGGGTTAGGATTGGGCTTGGCTTGGTATAGGGGTAGGGACAATAATAGGAATATGAATGGGAAAGGGGTGAGGATGGGCGCAAGGATAAAAAAGAGTGTGATGAGATGAGGATGGGGGTGGGGGTGGGACAGAACTGGGGCTGCCATGCTGCGGCCGTGGCACTGAGCATGGGGAGCAGGTTAAAGGGTCACAGGGAGACGTGGGGACTGGGATGGTTTCAAGAGCACGGAGAGAGCCAGGAGGGGAAGGACTGGGGATGAGGAGGATGGGATGGGATGGGATGGGATGGGCAGGGGTGGGGGCAGAGCTCGCAGCCCCCCCCCCAGGACAGCAGCACTGGGGAATGGCTGCACCTCACAGCAGGAACTCCTGGGGGGGTGCTGGTCTCTTGGAGCACCCAGCCTGTAAATCCCCAGCCCGCCTGCCAGCCCATCTGCTGCCTTAATGTCAGCGCTGTAAATTAGTTCCATCACTGAGGCGACCTTGATGAGTTCTGCACAGAAGCTGAGAGCTGGGGGGGGGGGCACATAGGTGACCCATCCCAATGCTGCCTCAGTTTCCCACTGCCAGAAGAGCAGCTCCAGGGGGCAGCGTGGCTCTGTGCTCAGATGAGCCCCCAAAGCCCCACTGGGGATGGGGACACAGCCAGGAGCCAGGGAGTTGTTCCCCCCCCCCCCCAAAATACCCTCCCAGGCGGGGACTGCAGGCTGCAAACTTACCTCCAATGATCGACCTGCTGCTGAGCTGCTCCATGTGCACACACACATGAAAATGCATGGGTGTGAGTGCATGGGTGTGTGCATGGGTCTGCATGGGTGTGTGCGCGTGCATGGGCGTGCATGGATGTGCACAAACGTGTGCATGCAGATGTAGATGGGTATGCGTGCGTGTGTTTGTGCAAGGAGCATCACTGCAGGGGTGGAGGATGGTTGTGCCGTGGCTGAGGGTGCGTCGTGCTCAGGGTGCAACTGAATGCTCGATCCGGGCATGGGGATAGCATTGGCTGCAGCAGGAGCGATGCTGGATGCAGCAGAAGCAGCACAGGATGCAGCAGGGCTGGCATTAGATGCGTGCAGATGGACACACCAGGACCAAGGGCAGTGCTGGTTGCACCAGGGTTGGCATGTGGTGCAGGACGGATGGCACTTTGTGCATGCACAGGGGAACGGCAGGGCTGAGGACAGCAGTCAGTGCACCAGGGTTGCAGTGGGTGCATGCACGGGGATGCAGCGAGGACCCGGGGCAGCATTTGGTGCACCAGGGCTGCAACAGGTGCGTGCACAGGGCTGCAGCAATGACCAAGGACAATGTTAGGTGCACCAGCAATGCAGTGGGTGCATGCACAGGGATGCAAAATGGACAAAGGACAATATTAGATGCACCAGCAATGCAGTGGGTGCATGCATAGGGCTGCAGCAATGACCAAGGACAATTTTAGATGTGCCAGAGCTGCAGCAGTGCACACATAGGGCTGCAGCAATGACAAGGACAGCATTCTGTGCATCAGGCCTGCAGTGGGTGCACATACAGGGCTGCAGCAATGACCCAGGACAGCATTCTGTGCATCAGGCAATACAGTGGGTGCATGCATAGGGCTGCAGCAGTGACCCAGGACAATGTTAGATGCCCCAGAGCTGCAGCAGGTGCACACATAGGGCTGAAGCGATTACCCAAGACAATGTTAGATGCACCAGCAATGCAGTGGGTGCATGCACAGGGCTGCAGCAATGACCCAGGACAATGTTAGATGCACCAGAGCTGCAGCAGGTGCATGCACAGGGCTGCAGCAATGACCAAGGACAATGTTTGGTGCATAAGCAATGCAGTGGGTGCACACATAGGGCTGCAGCAGTGACCCAGGACAATGTTAGATGCACCAGAGCTGCAGCAGGTGCACACATAGGGCTGAAGCGATTACCCAGGACAATGTTAGATGCACCAGCAATGCAATGGGTGCATGCACAGGGCTGCAGCAATGACCAAGCACAACGTTTGGTGCATAAGCAATGCAGTGGGTGCAAACATAGGGCTGCAGCAATGACCAAGGACAGCATTCTGTGCATCAGGGCTGCAGTGGGTGCATGCACATAGGGCTGCAGCAATGACCCAGGACAATGTTAGATGCATCAGGGCTGCAGCAATGACCAAGGACAGCATTCTGTGCATCAGGCTTGCAGCAGGTGCACACACAGGGCTGCAGCAATGACCAAGGACAATGTTAGATGCACCAGAGCTGCAGCAGGTGCATGCACAGGGCTGCAGCAATGACCAAGGACAGCATTCTGTGCATCAGGACTGCAGTGGGTGCATGCACAGGGCTGCAGCAGTGACCAAGGACAAAGTTTGGTGCATAAGCAATGCAGCGGGTGCACACACAGGGCTGCAGCAATGATGAAGGACAGCATTCTGTGCATCAGGGCTGCAGTGGGTGCATGCACAGGGCTGCAGCAATGACCAAGGACATAATATTAGATGCACCACAGCTGCAACAGGTGCACACATAGGGCTGCAGCAGTGACCCAGGACAATGTTAGATGCACCAGAGCTGCAGCAGGTGCATGCACAGGGCTGCAGCAATGACCAAGGACAACGTTTGGTGCACCAGCAGTGCAGTGGGTGCACACAGAGCTGCAGCAAAGCCCCTGAGCTGCAGTGGGGCCGATGCAGAAGGCAATAATTCCCCCCAGGGCCTTTCCCTGCCCATCCTCAGGTGCAGCCCCACGAGCGCTCCGTGCATCACTCAGCCCGTGTGGGGTTGGTTTAAAATATCCCCCACTGGCTGATATTGATGGGGGGGTCACAGCCAGGCGGCCCGCGGCCTTTGCTTTGAAAAGGCCATTTTTGACTTTTCTCTAATGGGTTTTGAAACGTCCGTAATAAAACATCGGCAGCTCCAACGCAGCTGGGATGGGAGCGGGGAAACACTGGGGTCAGACTGCGGGACAGACTGGGGTATACTGGGATGAGATGGGGGACGGACTGGGATCAAAGTGGGGGGCGTAATGTGGTCAAATGGGGACATACTGGGAGTGTGCTGGAGGGTATACTGGGATGAGACGGGGGAAATGCTGGGGGCAGAACGGGGGACAGACTGGGGTTGGTCTGGAGTATACTGGGATGAGACTGGAGGAACACAGGGGTCAGAGTGGGGGACATACTGCAGTCAGACTGGGGGGGATACTGGGATTGTGCTGAGGGTATACTGGGATGAGATGGAGGACATATTGGGATCAGACAGGGGGTAAACTGGGATGGGAGCGGGGAAACACTGGGGTCAGACTGCGGGACAGACTGGGGTACACTGGGATGAGATGGGGGACAGACTGGGATCAAAGTGGGGGGCGTAATGTGGTCAAATGGGGACATACTGGGAGTGTGCTGGAGGGTATACTGGGATGAGACGGGGGAAATGCTGGGGGCAGAATGGGGAACAGACTGGGATTGGACTGGAGTATACTGGGATGAGACTGGAGGAACACAGGGGTCAGAGTGGGGGACAGACTGCGGTCAGACTGGGGGGGATACTGGGATTGTGCTGAGGGTATACTGGGATGAGATGGAGGACATATTGGGATCAGACTGGGGGTAAACTGGAATGAGATGGGGGAAACACTGGGGCCAGACTGGAGAATATACTGGGATTGGACTGGGGTATACTGGGATGAGATTGGGGAAAGACTGGGATCAAAGTGGGAGACATACTGCTGTCAAACTGGGGACATGCTGGGATTGTGCGGGGGTATACTGGGATGAGATGGGACATACTGGGATCGGACCGGGAGTAAACTGGGATGGGATGCAGGAAACACAGGCATTAGACTGGGGGTATACTGGGATGAGACTGGGAGCATACTGGGAGCAGAGTGGGGCTGCAGTGGGATGAAACAATGGGGTGATGATAGGGTCAGACTGGAGGGCAGACTGGGGTTGGACTGGAGTATACTGGGATGAGACTGGGGAAGCACTGGGATCGAAGTGGGGGACACACTGCAATCCAACTGGGGGCATACTGGGATTGTGCTGGGGGTATACTGGGATGAGATGGGGAACCTACTGGGATGAGATGGGGGTATATTGGGATGAGATGGGGAAAGCACCGGGTCCAGAATGGGAGACATACTGGGTTCAAACTGGGGGAAAGCTGTGGTCAAACTGGGGCTGTGCTGGGACCAACTAGGGAGATACTGGGATGGGGTTGGGATACACTGTGGTCAGACTAGGAGACATACTGGGCTATACTGGGGTATACTGGGGCTGCATCAGGACCAGCCCGTGGGATCTGACTGGAGTACAGTGGTGGTCAATGGGATGATACTGGGGGCATACTGGGATCGGAAGAGGGCTGTACTGGAAAGGATGAGGCTGTACTGGTGGAGGATTGGGCTGTACAGGGACTACACTGGAGTTTGCAATGGGTTCATACTGGGAGCATACTGGGATCAGAAAGGGGTTGTACTGGGGAGGATGGGGCTGTACTAGGACCACACTGGAGGCTGCAGTGGGAAGATACTGGGGGCATACTGGGAACAGGAGAGAGGTGATCTGGAGAGGATGGGGTCTACTGGGGAGGATGGAGCTGCGCTTGGGCTGTACTGGAGGCTGCAATGGGATGATACTGGGGGCAACTGGGAACAGGAGAGAGGTGTTCTGGAGAGGATGGGGCTGTACTGGGGAGGATGGAGCTGCGCTTGGGCTGTACTGGAGGCTGCAATGGGACGATACTGGGGGCATACTGGGATCAGAAGGGTGTTGTACTGGGACCACACTGGGGGCTGCAACTGGGGTCATACTGCAGACATGCTGGGATCAGAAGGGGGCTGCACTGGGGAGGATGGAGCTGTGCTTGGGCTGCACTGGAGGCTGCAATGGGATGATACTGGGGGCATACTGGGATCAGAAGGGGGCTGCACTGGGGAGGATGGGGCCGTACTTGGGCTGCACTGGAGGCTGCAATGGGATCATAAGGGGGATAATGGATCAGAAGAGGGCTGCTTTGGAGGATGGGGCTGCACTGGGACCTCAGTGGGGCTTGCAAATGGATGAAGTGGGGTCAACTGGATCAAAAGGGGCTGCAAGAGAAGGATGGGGCTGCACTGGGACCCTCAAATGGGGCTTCAAATGGATGTATGGGGTCATAGTGGGGTTAAAAGGGGGCTGCACTGAGAAGGATGGGGCTGCACTGGGACCTCAATGGGGGCTTGCAAATGGGGAGGTAGGGGGTTAAAGGGGGCCTGACTAGAAGGATGGGGCTGCACTGAGAAGGATGGGGCTGCACTGGGACCTCAATGGGGGCTGCGATGGGATGATAGTGGGGTCATACTGGGATCAGAAGGGGGCTGCACTGAGAAGGATGGGGCTGCACTGGGACGGGAGAAGGGGCCGTTAATAACAGCACGCGTATGGAGGGAGAGCAGCGAGGACACAATAAATGATTTATTTGATTTTTATAAATAATCCACACCTGTCCCTCTGCCCGCAGGGCCATTAGACCTCCCCCAACCCCCCCCGAGTCCCCGCCCCAACCCCCTGAAAAGCCCAAAAAGACCACCCCCCAAACGATCCCCCCCAAACTGGCCCGGGGGAGGGCCCACAGAAAGCCCCGCCCCGGAAGCACATGTCTCGGGAGGGGGGCCTCGATGGGGGTTTTGCCCACCAGGCGGACGAAGAAGAGCTGCTCGATGACGGCGGAGGAGACGCGGCGCAGGGCCGGCAGACGGAGCAGCAGCCGCCCGAAGCGCCCGGGCTGCCGGCCGAGCTCGTATTCCTCCAGCGCCCGCTGCGATCGCTCCTGCACGGCTTCCACCTGGCCCGGTTCCGACAGCCCCGAAGCGTCTGTGGGGTCGCCTTGTTAGGATTCCCACCCCCCCCCCCGTGGCCGTTTTGCCCCATTGCCGTTCCGGGTTTGGGGTGGGGGGGGGGTGGGGGGGAAGCGGTGGGAAATGGGGATTTTCCTTCTGCTGTGCTTGGGGGGGGGAAACTGAGGCTGGGGGGGGGGGGGGGGACCAGGGCACAGCATCTGTTAGCCCCACCCCATTGAGCCCCACCTCATTAATCCCCACCTCATTAATCCTCACCCACCCCATTAAGCCCCACCCCCATGGAATTCCCCCAAAAA
>JADANK010000547.1:0-56415 GCA_021292215.1 Lophura nycthemera
GAAAAAGGGCGACAAGGCAAGTAAGGCGACGCAAGGGAAGAAAGGCGACGCATGGGAAGGCAGGAACGGGAAGAAAGGCGACGCAAGGGAAGAAAGGTGACGCAAGGGAAGAAAGGAGGAGCAAGGGAAGTCCGGAACTGTAAGAAAGGCCACGCAAGGGAAGAAACGGTACGCATGGGAAAGCAGGAACGGGAAGAAAGGCGATGGAAGGGAAAGCAGGAACAGGAAGAAAGGCGACGGAAGGGAAAGCAGGAACGGGAAGAAAGGCGACGCAAGGGAAGAAAGGCGATGGAAGGGAACAAAGGCAATGCAAGGGTAAGCTGGAACGGGAAGAAAGGCTACGCAAGGGAAGAAAGGCGACGCAAGAGATATCAGAAACGGGAAGAAAGGCAACGCAGGGGAAATAAGGATCGAGAAGAAAGGCGACGCTAGGGAATGCAGGAAAGGGAAGAAAGGCCACACAAGGGAAGAAAGGTGACGCAAGGGAAAGCAGGAACGACAAGAAAGGCGACGGAAGGGAAAGCAGGAACGAGAAGAAAGGAGACGCAAGGGAAAGCAGGAACGAGAAGAAAGGCGATGCAAGGGATCGCAGGAACGAGAAAAAAGGCGGCGCAAGGGAAGAAAGGCGATGCAAGGGAAGAAAGGTGACGCAACGGAAAGCAGGAACGGGAATAAAGGCGGCGCAAGGGAAATAAGGCAATGGAAGGGAAAGCAGGAACGGGAAGAAAGGCGACGCAAGGGAAAGCAGGAATGGGAAGAAAGGCGACACAAGGGAAGAAAGGCGACGCAAGGGAAGAAAGGCGACGCATGAGAAAGCAGAAACGGGAAGTAAGGTGACGGAAGGGAAAGCAGGAACGAGAAGAAAGGAGACGCACGGGGAAAGCAGGAACGAGAAGAAAGGCCATGCAAGGGATCGCAGGAACGAGAAAAAAGGCGGCGCAAGGGAAGAAAGGCGACGCAAGGGAAAGAAGGAACGGGAAGAAAGGCGGGGCGAGGGAAATAAGGCGATGCAAGGGAAATAAGGAACGGGAAGAAAGGCGACGCAAGGGAAAGCAGGAACGGGAAGAAAGGCGACGCGAGGGAAGTAAGCCTATGCAAGTGGAAAGCAGAAACGGGAAGGAAGGCGACGCAAGGAAGAAAGGCGACGCAAGGGAAGGCAGGAAAGGGAAGAAAGGCGACGCAAGGAAAGAAAGGTGGAGCAAGGGAAGTCCGGAACAGTAAGAAAGGCCACGCAAGGGAAGAAAGGCGACGCAAGAGATATCAGAAACGGGAAGAAAGGCAACGCAGGGGAAATCAGCATCGAGAAGAAAGGCGACGCAAGGGAAAGTAGGAACGAGAAGAAAGGCGATGCAAGGGAAGGAAGGCGCGGGAAGGGAAAGCGGAAACGGGAAGAAAAGGCGACGGAACGGTAAAGAAAGGCGATGGAAGGGAAAAAGGGCCGACCGCAAGGGAAAAGCCATAACGGGAAGAAAGGGGCCGACGCAAGGGTAAGAAATGGGACGCAAGAGAAAGCGGAAACGGGAAGAATTACCGCCGGCAAGGGAAATAGGGGACGCACGGTAAAGCAGGAACGGGAAGAAGGGCGACGAACAGGGAAGGAAGGCGAACCAAGGGAATGCCGGGAATGGTAAGAAAGGCGATGCAAGGGGAGAAAGGCTCGCAAGCGAAGAAAAGGCGACGGCAAGGGAATGCAGGAACGAGAAGAAAAGAGGCACCAACGGAAAGAAAGGAACGACGGCAAGGGAACGTAGGAACCTGGAAGAAAGGCGACACCAAAGGAAGAAAGGTTGACGCTCGGGAAAGACGGAAGGGGAAAAAAAGGAGACGCAAGAGAAGAAAAGGGTGACGCAAGAGAAGAAGGAACGGTAAGAAAGGCAACGGCTAGGGAAGAAAGGGGGCGTCCAAAGATAAAAAAAAGGAACGGGAGGATGGCGACGAAAGGGAAAGCAGGAAAGAGAAGTTAAACACGCAAGGGAAAAGGGGGCGACGCAAGGGGAAAGTAAAGGAATGGGAAGAAAGGCGGCGGCAAGGGGAAATAAGGCGACGCAAGGGAAGAAATGCGACGCAGGGGAAAGCAGGGAACGGGAATAAAAGCTAAACGGGAGGAAAAAGGCGACCAAGGTAAAAAGACGTCGCAAGGGAAGAAAGGCCTTCGAAGGGAAGCAAGGCGACGCAAGGGAAAGCAGGAATAAAAGAAAATGGCGACCCAGGGAAAGAAGGAACGGGAAGAAAGGCAACGCGGGGAAGGAAAAGGGACGAAAGATAAAAAAGGAACGGGAAATGTAAGGCGACGCAAGGGAAAGCAGGAAAGAGAAGAAAAGGCGAACCAAGGGAAGAAGGGCGCGCAAGGGAAAGTAGGAAGAGAAGAAAGGCGACGGAAGGAAGAAAGGCGATGGAAAGGGAAGAAAAAGGCGACCGCCAAGGGGAAAGCGAACGGGAAGAAAGGCGACGCAAGGGAAAAAAAAAAGATGCAAGGGAAGAAAAGGCGTCGCAAGGCAAAGAAAAGCCAGGCAAGGGAAAAGCAGGAAGGAAGAAGAAAGGCGACAAAAGGGAAGAAAACGACGCAAGGGAAAGCAGGAACGGGAAAAAAGGGATGCCAAGGGAAAGGAGGAATGGGTAAGAAAGGCGATCAAGGGAAGAAACGGCTTCGCAAGCGAAGAAAGGCGACCGCAAAGGAAAGCAGGGAAACGAGAAGAAAGGCCGACGCAAGGGACGGAAAAGAAAGTCGACGCAAGGGAAAGTAGTAACGGGAAGAAAGGCGACGCAAGGGAAAGAAAACGGGGAACCAAGGTAAAGCAGGAACGGGAAGAATGGGCGACGGCAAGGGAAGGCGGACGCAAAGGGAATGCCGGGGGAAGGTTAAAAGGGCGATGCAAGGAAGAACGGCTACGCAACGAAGAAAGGCCCACGCAAGGGAAAGCCGGAACGAGAAGGAAGGTGACGCAAAGCGAGAGCGGAAATGAGAACAAAGGCACGCAAGGGGAAGAAAGGGACGCAAGGGAAAGCAGGAAGGGTAAGAAAGGCGACGGAAGGGGAAAAGGGACGTAAGGGAAAGCAAAAATGGGAAGGGAAAGGCGAAGCAAGGGAAAAGCCGGAAGGGAAAAATGGCGGCGCAAGCGAAATAAGGCGACGCAAGGGAAGAAAAGGCGACGCCAGGGAAAGCAGGAATAGGAAGAAAAGCGACGGAAGGGCAAAAGGCCGACGCAAGGGAAGAAAGGGCGACGCAAGGGAAAGCATACCAGGAAGAAAGGCGTCGCAAAGGGAAAGAGGCGACAAAGGGAAAGCAGGAATGAGAAAAAAGGCGACACGACAAGAAAATGCGACGCAAGGGGAAGCACGAAACGGGAAGAAAGGCGACGCAAGCTTAGAAAGACGTCACAAGGAAGAAAGGGTCGCAAGGGAAGCAAGGAGATGCAAGGGAAAGCAGGAAATGAAAAGAATGGCGACCAAGGAAAAAGCCGGAAAGGGAAGAAAGGGAAACCAAGGGAAGGAAGGCGACGCAAGGGAAAGCCAGAAACGGAAAAAAAGGGGATGCCGAAAAGAAAAGTGGACGCAAGGGAAAGCATAACGGGAAAGAAAGGAACGCAAGGGAAGAAATGGGACGCAAGAGAAAGCAGGAACGGGAAAGAATTGACGCCGCAAGGGAAGATAGGTGAAACGCACGGGGTAAACAAGGAACGGGAAAGAATGGCGAAGCACAGGAAGGAAGGCGACGCAAGGGAATGCCGGAATGGTAAAGAAAGGCGATGCAAGGGAAGAAAGGCACGCAAGCGAAGAAAGGGGCCGGGAATGGCAGGAACGAAAAAAGGCGACGCACGGAAAAGAAAGACGACCAAAGGGAAAGAAGGAAGGAAAAACACACAGGGAAGAAAGGTGACGCTCCGGGAAAGACGGAAGGGGAAAAAGGAGACGCAAGAGAAGAAAGGCGATGCAAGAGGAAGCGGAACGGTAAGGAAAGGAAACACAAGGGAAAAAGGTGACGCAAGAGAAAGCAGAAACGGGAAGAAAAAGGCGAATGCAAGGGAAAGGAGGAATGGTAAAAAAGGCGATGCAAGGGAAAACGGGCCCTTCGCAAGCCTAAGAAAGGGCAAGTCAAGGGAAAGTAGGAACGGGAAGAAAAGGCAACGCACGAAAAAGAAAGTCGAACGCAAGGGAAAAGTTTGTAATGGGGAAAGAAAGGGCGACGCAAGGGATGAAAAGGCCGACGCAAGGGAAGCAACGAACGGGTTAAAAGGCCGACGCAATGGAAGAAAGGCGTCGCAAGGGAACGAGGCGACGCACGGGAAAGCAGGAATGAGAAGAATGGGCCTACGCCAGGGAAAGGCAGGAACGGGGGGGAAAAGTCCAACCCCTAGGGAAGAAGGGGCGTCGCAAATAAAAAAGGAACGGGATGTATGGCGACCGAAAGGGGAAAAAACCCCAGGAAGGAAAGTTAGACGACGCAAGGAAGAAGGGCGACGCAAGGGAAAGTAGGGAATGGGAAAAAAGGCGGCCAAGGAAATAAGCGACCAAGGGAAAGAATGGCGAACGCCAGGGAAAGCAGGAAACGGGAATAAAAAGCTACGTTAGGAAGAAAGGCGAGCCAAGGTAAGAAAGACGGTCCAAGGGAAAAGGAAAGGCGTCGCAAGGGGAAAGCAAGGCACGCAAGGGAAAGCAGGAAGGAAAAGAAGGGGACGCCAGGGAAACGGGAACGGGAAGAAAAGGCAACGCGAGGGAAGAAAGGCGACGCAAGAAAAAAAGGAACGGGATGTAAGGGCGACGCAAAGGGAAAGCGGAAAGAAGAAAGGCGAGGCAAGGGAAGAAGGGGCACGCAAGGAAAGTAGGAACGAGAAGAAAGGCGACGGAAGGGAAAAAGGCGAAGGAAGGGAAGAAAGGCGACGCAAGGGAAAGCATAACGGGAAGAAAGGCGAACGAAGGGAATAAAGAAAGAAGGCAAGGAAGAAAGGAGTCCGCAAGGCAAGAAAGGCGAGGCAAGGGAAGCCAGGAATGAGAAGGAAAGGCACAAAAGGGAAGAAAGGCGAAACGCAAGGGAAAGCAGGAAAGGGAAGAAAGGCGAGGCAAGGGAAAGGGGAGGAAATGGTAAGGAAAGGCGATGCAAGGGAACAACGGGCTTCGCAAAGCGAAGAAAAGGCAACGCAAAGGGAAAGCAGGAACGAGAAGAAAGGCGACCACGAAAAGAAAGTTCGACCAAGGGGAAAGTTAGTAACGGGAAGAAAGGCCACGCAAGGGAAAAACGGGCGCACGTTAAAAGCAGGAACGGGAAGAATGGCGACCGCACGGGAAGGAAGGCGACGCAAGGGAATGCCGGAACGGTTAGAAAGGGGGCGAGGCAAAGGGAAGGAACGGCTACGCAACGAAGAAAAGGCGATGCAAGGGAAAGCCGGAACGAGAAGGAAGGTGACGCAAGCGAGAGCAGGAATGAGAAACAAAGGCGACGCAAGGGAAGAAAGGCGAACGCAAGGGAAGAAGGCGACGCAAGGGAAAGCGGAAGGTAAGAAAGGGGCCTAAGGGGTAGAAAGGGTGACCGTAGGGAAAAGCAAAAATGGGAAAAAAGGCGAAGCAAGGGAAAGCCAGGAAAGGGAAGAATTGGCGGCGCAAGCGAAATAAGGGCGACGCAAGGGAAGAAAGGCGACCAGGGAAAGCAAGGAATTAGGAAGAAAAGCGACGGAAGGGCAGAAAGGCCGACCAAGGGAAGGAAAGGCGACGGCAAAGGGAAAGCAGAACCAGGAAGAAAGGCGTCGCAAGGGAAGAGACGACAACAAGGGAAAGCAGAATGAGAAGAAAGGCGACACGACAAGAAATTCGACGCAAGGGTAAAGCAACAAAGGGAAAAAGGCGACGCAAGTTGAAAAGGGTCGCAAGGGAAAAAGGCGTCCGCAAGGGAAGGCAAGGGACGCAAGGGAAAGGCAAGGAATGAAAAGAAGGGCGACGGCCAGGAAAAGCAAGGAAAGGGAAGAAAAAGGGCACAAGGGAAGGAAGGGGACCAAGGGAAGAAAGGGCCGACGCAAGGGAAAGCAAGACAGGAAAAAAGGCGTCCGCAAGGGAAGAGAGGCGACAAAAGGGGAAACAGGAATGAGAAGAAAGGCGACAACGAAAGGAAATGGCACGGCAAGGGTAAGCACGAACGGGAAGAAAGGCGGAACGCAAGCTAGAAAGACGTAACAAGGGGAAGAAAGGCGTCGCAAAAGGGAAGCCAAGGAGAACGAAAGGGAAACGGAATAAAGAATGGCGACGCCAGGAAAAGCAGGAACGGGAAAGAAAGGCGACAACAAGGGAAGGAAAGGCGACGAAGGGAAAGCCAGGAACGAGAAGAAAGGGGAATGCAACGAAAAGAAAGTGGCGCAAGGGAAAGCATAAACGGGAAGAAAGGCGACGCAAGGGAAGAAATGGGACGCAAGAGAAACAGGGAAACGGGAAAATTGACGCCGCAAGGGAAGTAGGACCGCACAGTAAAAGCCAGGAACGGGAAAGAATGGCGAAGCACAAGGAAGGAAAGGCGACGCAAGGGAATGCCCGAATGGTAAAAAGGCGATGCAAGGGAAGAAAGGCTACGCAAACGAAGAAAAGTCGAACGCAAAGGGAATGAGGAACGAGAAGAAAGGCGACGCCGGAAAAGAAAGAACGACGCAAGGGAACGTAGGAACTGGAAAAAGGCCGACACCAAGGGAAGAAAGGTGAAGCTCGGGAAAAGACGGAAGGGGAAAAAAGGAGACGCAAAGAAAGAAAGGTGACGCAAAGAGAAAGCAGGAACGGTAAGAAAGGCAAACAAGGGAAGAAAGGTGGACGCAAGAGAAAGCAGAAACGGGAAGAAAGGCGATGCAAGGGAAAGGAGGAATGGTAAGAAAGGCGATGCAAGGGAAGAACGGCTTCCAAGCTAAAAAGGCAAGTCAAGGGAAAGCAGGAAACGGGAAGAAAGGCAACGCACGAAAGAAAGTCGACGCAAGGGAAAGTTGTAAACGGGAAAAGAAAGGGACGCAAGGGATGAAATGCCACGCAAGGGTAAAGCAAACGAACGGTTAAAAGGGCGACGCAATGGAAGAAAGGCGTCGCAAGGGAAGCGAGGCGACGCAAAGGGATAGCAGGAAATAAAGAAGAATTGGGCGACGCCAGGGAAAGCAGGAACGGGAAGAAAGGTCAACGCTAGGGAAAAGGGGGCGTCGCAAGATAAAAAAAAGGAACGGGATGTATGGCGACGAAAGGGAAGAGGAAAGAAGAAGTTTAGGACGCGCAAGGGAAGAAGAGCGCGCAAGGGAAAGTAGGGAATGGGAAGAAAGGCGGCGGCAAGGGAATAAGGCCGAAGGCAAGGGAAAAAGGCCCCAGGGAAAGCAGGAACGGGGAATAAAAGCACGGGAGGAAAGAAAGGGCGACCCCGCAAAAGGTAAGGAAAGGGAACGTCGGCAAAGGGAAAAAAGGGCCCGTCCCGCAAGGGAAGCAAAGGCGACGCAAGGGAAAGCAGGAATGAAAGATGGCGACGCCAGGGGAAAGGCAAACGGGAAAAAGGCAAGCGGGGAAAAAGGCGCGCAAGATAAAAAAGGAACGGGGATTGTAAGGCCGGCAAAGGGAAAAGGAAAGAGAAAGAAAGGCGACCAAGGGAAGAAGGGCGACGCAAGGAAATAAGGAACGAGAAGAAAGGCCGACCGGAAGGGAAAGAAAGGCGTGGAAGGGAAGAAAGGACCGCAAAGGGGAAAGCAAGTAACGGGAAGAAAGGCGACGCAAGGGGGGAATAAAGAAGATGCAAGGGAAGAAAAGGCGTCGCAAGGCAAGAAAGGGCGACGCAAGGGAAAGGCAGGAAGGAGAAGAAAGGGCCGATGCCAAGGGAAAGGAAGGGTGGGTAAGAAAAGGCGATGCAAGGGAAGGAAGCGGCTTTCCGCAAGCGAAGAAAGGCGACCAAAGGAAACGGAACGGGAAGAAAGGCGAC
The DNA here is from genome assembly GCA_021292215.1 of Lophura nycthemera. Lineage (NCBI taxonomy): Eukaryota > Metazoa > Chordata > Aves > Galliformes > Phasianidae > Lophura > Lophura nycthemera. The sequence goes on from JADANK010000547.1 coordinate 7,919, forward strand.
GCCGAAAAGAAAGGGCGACGCCAAGGGAAAAGTAATTAACGGGAAGAAAGGGCCGACGGCAGGGGAAGAAACGGGACGCACGGTAAAAGCGGAACGGGAAGAATGGGACGCCAGGGAAGGAAGGGCCACGCAAGGGGAAATGGCCGGAACGGTTAGAAAGGCGATGCAAGGGAAGAACAGCTACGCAAGGCGAAGAAAGGCGACGCCAAGGGAAAGCCGGAACGAGAATGAAAGGTGACGCAAAGCGAGAGGCAAGGAATGAGAACAAAGGCGACCGCAAGGGAAGAAAAGGGGCGACGCAAGGGAAAGCAGGAATGGTAAGAAAGGGGCGACGGAAAGGGTAAGAAAGGGTGACGTAAGGGAAACAAAAATGGGAAAAAGGCGAAGCAAAGGGAAAGCAGGAACGGGAAGAAAGGGCGGCGAAAGCGAAATAAGGCGACGCAAAGGGGAAGAAAGGGCGACCAAGGGAAGCTGACCAGGAAAGAAAGGCGTCCGCAAGGGAAGGGAGGCGAACAAGGGAAGCAGGAAATGAGAAGAAAGGGCGCACGACAAGAAATGCGACGGCAAAGGGAAGCACGAACGGGGAAAGGAAAGGCGACGCAACTTTAGAAAGGACGTCACAAGGGAAGAAAAGGCTCGGCAAGGGAAGCAAAGGAGGACGCAAGGGAAAACAGGAATGGAAAAGAAGCGACACCAGAAAAGCAGGAACGGGGAAGAAAGGCGGACACAAGGGAAGGAAGGGCGACGCAAGGGAAAGCCGGAACGAGAAGAAAAGGGGATTGCACAAAAGAAAGTGGGGACGCAAGGGAAAAGCAATAACGGGGAAAAAAGGCGGACGCAAGGGAAAGAAATGGGACGCAAAGAAAGCAGGAACGGGAAGAATTGACGGCCGCAAGGGAAGGATAGGTTGACCGCAACGTAAAAGGCAGGGAAACGGGAAGAATGGCACGGCAACAGGAAGGAAAGGCGACGCAAGGGAATGCCGGGAAATTGGTAAGAAAAGGCGATGCAAGGGAAGAAAGGGCTACCGCAAGCGAAGAAGGGCGACCAAAAGGGAATGGCAGGAACGAGAAGAAAAGGCGACGCAAAACGGAAAGAAAGACGACGCAAAGGGAACGAGGAAATGGAAGAAAGGCGAAACAAGGGAAGAAAGGTTACGCTTCGGGAAAGAGGAAGGGGAAAAAAGGAGACGCAAGAGAAGAAAAGGTTGAACGCAAAGGAAGAAAGCAGGAACGGTAAGAAAGGCAAACACAAAGGGGAAAAGAAAGGTGACGCAAGAAGAAAGGCAGAAACGGGAAGAAAGGCGATGCAAGGGAAGGAGGAAATGGTAAAGAAAGGCGATGGCAAGGAAGAAACGGCTTCGCAAGCTAAGAAAGGCAATTCCAAGGGAAAGCAGGAACGGGAAAGAAAGGCAACGCACGAAAAGAAAAGTCGACGAAAGGGAAAGGTTTGTAAAAGGGAAAAAAAGGCGACGCAAGGGATGAAATGGCGAGCAAGGGTAAGCACGAACGTTTGGAAAGGCACCGCAATGGAAGAAAGGCGTCGCAAGGGAAGGAGGCGACGCACGGGGCAGGAATGAGAAGAATGGCTCGCCAGGGAAAGCAAGGAACGGGAAGAAAGTCAACGCTAGGGAAGAAGGGGGCGGCGCAAGAAAAAAAGGAAACGGGAATGCAAGGGCGACGAAAGGGAAACAAGGAAAGAGAAGTTAGACCCGCAAGGGAAAGAAGGGGCGACGCAAGGGAAAGGTAGGAATGGGAAAGAAAGGCGGCGCAAGGGAAATAAGGCGACGCAAGGGAAGAAATGCGACGCCAAGGGAAAGCAGAACGGGAATAAAAGCTAAACGGGAGGAAGAAAAGGCGACGCAAGGGAAGAAAGACGTCGCAAGGGAAGAAAGGCGTCGGCAAGGGAAGCAAGGGCGACGCAAGGGGAAAGCGGAATGAAAAAAAATTGGCGAACGGGCCAGGGAAAGCAAACGGGAAAGAAAGGAACGCGAGGGAAGGAAAGGGCGGACGCAAGGAAAAAAGGCGGGAGGTAAGGCCGGACGCAAAGGGAAAGCAGGGAAAGAGAAGAAAGGGGCGACACAAGGGAAGAAGGGCGACGCAAGGGAAAAGTAGGAACAAAGAAAAGGCCGACGGAAGGGAAGAAAGGCGATGGAAGGGAAGAAAGGGCGACGCAAGGGAAACAGGTAAAGGGAAGAAAGGCGACGAAGGGAATAAAGAAGAATGCAAGGGAAGGAAGGCGTCGCAAGGCAAAAAGGGCGGCAAACGGAAAGCAGGAATGAGAAGAAAGGCGACAAAAGGGAAAAAAAGGCGACGCAAGGGAAAAGCAGGAAACGGGAAAGAAAGGCCGTTGCAAGGGAAAGGAGGAATGGTAAAAAGGCCGAAATGCAAAGGAACAACGGCTTTCGCAAGCGAAGAAAGGCGACGCAAGGAAAAGGGCAAGGGAACGAGAAGAAAGGCGACGCAAAAACGAAAAGAAAAGTCCGACGCAAGGGGAAAGGAGTAACGGGAAAAAAGGCGACGCAAGGGAAGAAAACGGACGCACGGTAAAAGCAGGAACGGGAAGAATGCGGAGGCAAAACAGGAAGGAAGGCGACGCAAGGGAATGCCGGAACGGTTAGAAAAAGGGATGCAAGGGAAAGAACGGCTAACGGGCCAAGCGAAAGAAAGGGCGACGCAAGGGAAAGCCGGAACGAGAAAGGAAGGTTACCAAACGAGGCAGGAATGAAACAAAGGCGACGGCAAAGGGGAAGAAAGGCGACCCAAGGAAGAAAGGCACGCAAGGGGCAAGCCGGGAATGGTAAGAAAGGCGACTTGAAATTGGGTAAAGAAAGGGTGACCGGAAAAACAAAAAATGGAGAACCGGCAAAGCAATGAAAGCAGGAACGGGAAAATTTTGGCGCAAGCAAATAAGGCGACGCAAGGTAAAAAGGCCACCCAGGGGAAAGCTTAATAGGAAGAAAACGACGGAAGGGGCAGAAAGGGCACGCAAGGGAAGAAAGGGCGGCAAGGGAAAGCGGACCCAGGAAGAAAAGGCGTCGCAAGGGAAGAGAAGGCGACACAAGGGAAAGCAGGAATGAGAAAAAGGCGACAGACAAAAAATGCGACGCAAGGGTAAGCACGAACGGGAAAAAGGCGACGCAACTTAGAAAGACGTCACAAAGGGAAGAAAAGGGCGGTCGGCAAGGGAAGCAAGGAGACGCAAGGGAAAGGCAGGAATGAAAAGAATGGGCCGCCGGGAAAAAAGCAGGAACGGGAAGAAAGGCGAACACAAGGGAAGGAAGGGACGGAAAGGGAAAGAGGAACGAAAGAAAGGGGGGATGCACGGAAAAGAAATGGACGCAAGGGAAAGAATAACGGGAAGAAAGGGCGACGCAAGGAAAGAATGGGAACCAAGAGAAAGCAGGAACGGGAAGAAATTGCGCCCGCAAGGGAAGAATGGGTGACGCAAAACGGTAAAAAGCAGGAACGGGAAAGAATGGCGACGCACAGGAAGGAAGGCGACGCAAAGGGAAAAAAATGCCGGAATGGTAAGAAAGGGCGACAAGGGAAGAAAGGCTACGCAAAGCGAAGAAAGGCGACCAAGGGAATGCAGGAACAGAAGAAAGGCCGGACGCACGGAAAGAAAAGGACGGCAAGGGAACGTAGGAACGGGGAAGAAAGGGCGACACAAGGAAGAAAGGTGACGCTGGGCGGGAAAGACGGAAGGGGGAAAAAAGGAGACGCAAGAGAGAAAGGGGACGCAAGAGAAAGCGGGAAACGGGAAGAAAGGCAACACAAGGGAAGAAAGGTGAACGCAAGAGAAAGCTGAAACGGGAAAAAAGGGCGATGCAAGGGAAAGGAGGAATGGTAAGAAAAGGCGAGCCAAGGGAAGAACGGCCTTCGAAAGCTAAAAAAGGGCAGTCAAGGGGAAAGCAGGAACGGGAAGAAAGGCAACGCACGAAAAGAAAGTCCGACGCAAGGGAAAGGGTAAACGGGAAGAAAGGCGACGCAAGGGAGGAAAATGCGCCGCAAGGGGAAGCCCGAACGGGTTAAGAAAGGGCGACGCAATTGGAAGAAAAGGGGCGTCGGCAAGGGAAGCGAAGACGACGCAAGGGAAGGCAGGAATGAAAGAATTGGTACGCCAGGGAAAGCAGGAACGGGAAAGAAAAGTCAACGCTAGGGGGAAGAAGGGCGTCGCAAAGATAAAAAAGGGAACGGGAATTATGGCGAACGAAAGGGGAAAAAGCAGGAAAGAGAAAGTTAGAACGACGCAAGGGAAGAAGGGCGAACGCAAGGGAAAGTAGGAATGGGAAAAGGCGGCGCAAGGGAAATAAGGGCGACCAGGGAAGAAATGCGACGCCAAGGGAAAGCAGGGAACGGGAATAAAGCTAACGGGGAGGGAAGGAAAGGCGACGAAAGGTTAAGAAAGAACGTCGCAAAGGGAAGAAAGGGGTCGAAAGGGAAGGCAAGGCGCGCAAGGGGAAAGCAGGAAGGGAAAAGAAGGCGACGCCAGGGAAAGCAGGAACGGGGAAAGAAAGGGCAAACGCGAGGGAAGAAAAGGCGACCAAAAGATAAAAAGGAACGGGATGTAAAGGCGACCGGCAAGGGGAAAGGCAGGAAAGAGAAGAAAGGCAACCAAGGGAAGAAGGGCGACGGCAAGGGGAAAGTAGGAACGAGAAAGAAAGGGCGACGGAAGGGAAGAAAGGCGATGGAAAGGGAAGAAAGCGCCAAGGGAAAGCAGGTAAGGGAAGAAAGGCGACGCAAGGGAAAAAAGGAAGATGCAAAGGGGAAGAAAAGGCGTAAAGAAAGGCAAGAAAGGCGAACAAGCAAAGGGAAAGGCAGGAATGAGAAGAAAGGCGACCAAAAGGGAAGAAAGGGACGCAAAGGGAAAGCGGAACGGGAAGAAAGGGCGATGCCAAGGGAAAGGGGAATGGTAAGAAAGGCGATGCAAGGGAAGAAACGGCCTTTCGCAAAGCGAAGAAAGGCCGACGCAAAGGAAAACAGGAACGAGAAAAAGGCGGACGAAAGAAACGAAAAAGAAAAAAACGGCAAAAGGGAAAGGAGTAAACGGGAAGAAAGGGCGCGCAAAGGGAAGAAACGGGAAACGCAACGGTAAAGGCAGGAACCGGGAAAGGGAAGGGACGCACGGGAAAAGGAAGGCGACGCAAGGGAATGCCGGAAACGGTTAAAGAAAGGCGAGGCAAGGGAAGGAAAAGCTACGCGCGAAGAAAGGCGAATGGCAAGGGAAAGCCGGAACGAGAAAGGAAGGTGAACGCAAGCGAGAGCGGAAGAGAACAAAGGCCGACGCAAGGGAAGAAAGGCAACCGAAAGGGAAAGCAGGAAGGGTAAAGAAAGGCGACGAAGGGTAGAAAGGTGACGTAAGGGAAAGCAAAAATGGGAAGAAAAGGCGAAGCAAGGGAAAGCAGAACGGGAAAATGGGGCGCAAGCGAAATAGGCGACGCAAGGGAAGAAAACGACGCCAGGGAAAGCAGGAAAGGAAAGAAAAGCGACGGGAAGGGCAGAAGGCGACGCAAAGGGAAGAAAGGCGGACGCAAGGGAAAGCATACCAGGAAAAAGGCGGCGCAAGGGAAGAGAGGCGACACAAGGGAAAGCGGAATGAGAAGAAAAAGGCGACCGACAAAAATGCCACGCAAGGGGTAAGCACGAACGGGAAAAGAAAGGGCACCAAGCCTTAAGAAAGACCTCACAAGGGAAGAAAGGCGTCGCAAGGGAAGCAAGGAGAACGCAAGGGAAAGCGGAAGGAAAAGAATGGCGACGCCAGGAAAAGCGAAAGGGGGAAGGAAAAGGCAAACAAGGGAAGGAAAGGGCGGCGCAAGGGAAACAGGAAAGAGAAAAAGGGGGATGCACGAAAAGAAAGGGGACGGGCAAGGGAAAGCCGGAACGGGAAGAAAAGGCGACGCAAGGGAAGAAAATGGGACCGCAAGAGAAAGCAGGAACGGGAAGAATTGACGCCGCAAGGGAAGATAGGTGACGCACGGGTAAAGGCAGGAACGGGAAGAATGGCGACGCAACAGAAGGAAGGGGCGCGCAAGGGAATGCCGGAATGGTAAGAAAGGCGAAGCAAGGGGAAAAGGCAACGCAAGCCGAAGAAAAGGCGACGCAAGGGAATGCCAGGAACGAGAAAAAGGCGAAACGCACGGAAAGAAAGACGACCCAAGGGAAGTAGGGAACGGGAAGAAAAGGCGACACAAGGGGAAGAAAGGTGCGCTCGGGAAAGCGGAAGGGGAAAAAAAGGAGACCAAGAGAAGAAAGGTGACCAAGAGAAAGAGGAACGGTAAAGAAAGGCAACAAAAGGGAAGAAAGGTGAACCCAAGAGAAAAGCTGAAAACGGGAAGAAAGGCGATGCAAGGGAAAGGAGGAAGGGTAAGAAAGGCGATGGCAAGGGAAAACGGCTTCGCAAGCTAAGAAAGGAAGTCAAGGGAAAGCAGGAACGGGAAGAATGGCGGCGCAAGCGAAATAAGGCGACGCAAGGGAAGAAAGGCGACCCAGGGAAAGCAGGATAGGAAGAAAAGGCCGACGGAAAAGGGAAGAAAGGCGACGCAAGGGAAGAAAGGCGACGCAAAAGGGAAAGCATGACCAAGGGAAGAAAGGCGTCGCAAAGGGAAGAGAGGCGACACAAGGGAAAAGCCAGGAATGAAAAAAGGGACACGACAAAGAAAGGCGACGCAAGGGAAGGCACGAACGGGAAAAAGGCGACCGAAAGCTTAGAAAGAACGTCAACAAGGGAAGGAAAGGGCGGCGCAAGGGAAGCAAGGAGACCGCAAGGGAAAGAGGAATGAAAAGAAGGCCGACGGCAGGAAAACAGGAACGGGAAAAAGGCACAAGGGAAGGAAGGCACGCAAGGGAAAGCAGGAACGAAAGAAAGGGGATTCACGAAAAAAAGTTGGACGCAAGGAAAAGCAGTAACGGGAAGAAAGGGCGAAGCAAGGGAAAAAAGGGGACGCAAGAGAAACAAGGAACGGGAAGAATTGACGCCGCAAGGGAAGATAGGTGACGCACGGTAAAGCAGGTACGGGATGAATGGCGACGCACGGGAAGGAAGGCGACGCAAGGGAAAGCCGGAACGAGAAGGAAGGTGACGCAAAAGCCCGAGAGCGGAAATGAGAAAAAGGGACGCAAGGGAAGAAAGGCGACGCAAGGGAAGAAAGGCGACGGAAGGGAAAGCAGGAACGGAAAGAAAGGCGACACAAGGCAAGTAAGGCGACGCAAGGGAAGAAAGGCGACGCATGGGAAGGCAGGAACGGGAAGAAAGGCGACGCAAGGGAAGAAAGGTGACGCAAGGGAAGAAAGGAGGAGCAAGGGAAGTCCGGAACTGTAAGAAAGGCCACGCAAGGGAAGAAACGGTACGCATGGGAAAGCAGGAACGGGAAGAAAGGCGATGGAAGGGAAAGCAGGAACAGGAAGAAAGGCGACGCAAGGGAAGAAAGGCGATGGAAGGGAACAAAGGCAAGCAAGGGTCTGGACGGGAAGAAAGGGTACGGCAAGGGAAAAGGCGCGCAAAAGAGATTCAGAAACGGGAAGAAAGGCAAGCGGGAAACAGCCTCGAGAAAAGGCGACGCTAGGGAATGCAGGAAAGGGAAGAAAGGCGACACAAGGGAAGAAAGGTCGCAAGGGAAAGCGGAACGACAAGAAAAGGCTACGGAAGGGAAAGCAGGAACAAAGAAAGGAGCGCAAGGGAAAGCAGCAAAAAACGAGAAGAAAGGCGATGCAAGGGACGAGGAACGGAAAAAAGGCGGCGCAAGGGAAAGAAAGGCGATGCAAGGGAAGAAAGGTGACGCAACGGAACAGGGGGGAATAAAGCGGCGCAAGGGAAATAAGGCAAATCGAAGGGAAAGCAGGAACGGGGAAAAGAAAGCGACGCAAGGAAAGCAGGAATGGGAAGAAAGACATCGCAAGGGAAGAAAGGGGACCAAGGGAAGAAAGGCGACGCATGAGAAAGCAAAAAGAACGGGAAGTAAGGTGACGGAAGGGAAACAGGAACGAGAAGAAAGGAGACGCACGGGGGGAAAGCGGAACGAGAAGAAAGGCCAGCAAAGGGATCGAAAAGGAACGAGAAAAAAGGCGGCGCAAGGGAAAGAAAGGCGACGCAAGGGAAAGAAGGGAACGGGAAGAAAGGCGGGGCGAGGGAAATTAAGGCGTGCAAGGGAAAAAGGGAACGGGAAGAAAGGCGACGCAAGGGTAAGCAGGAACCGGGAAGAAGGCGACGCAAGGGAAAAAGGAGACGCAAGGGGAAAAAGGCGACGCACGGGAAAGAAGGAAGGGGGAAAAAAAGGCGACGCAAGGGAAGGAAAAGGCGTCGCAAGGGGGAAGCAGGAACGGAACGAATGCGACCAAGGGAAGAAGGTGACTCCGGGATGAAAAGGGACGCCAAGGAAAAGGAACGGAAGAAAAGGCGACTGAGGGAAGTAAGGTTGCAAGTGAAAGCAGAAAAACGGGGAAGAAAGGCGACGCAAGGGAAAGAAAGGGAGCAAGGGAAGTCCGGAACAGTAAGAAAGGGCCACGCAAGGGAAAGAAAGGCGACGCAAGAGTATCAGAAACGGGAAAAAGGCAACGCAGGGGAAATCAGCTCGGAAGAAAGGCGCGCTAGGGAAGCGGAAAGGGAAGAAAGGCGAACACAAGGGAAGAAGGGACGCAAGGGAAAGTAAGGAACGAGAAGAAAGGGTTGCAAGGGAGGAAGGCGCGGAAGGGAAAGGGAACGGGAAGAAAGGGACGGAAGGGAAGAAAGGCATGGAAGGAAGAAAGGGCGACAAACAAGGGAAAGAGTAACGGGAAGAAAGGCGACGCAAGGGAATAAAGAAGTGCAAGGGAAGAAAGGCGTCGCAAGGAAGAAAGGCGACGCAAGGGAAAGCAGGGAACGGAAGAAAGGCGAAAAAAGGGAAGAAAGGCGACGCAAGGGAAAGCAGGAAACGGGAAAGGAAAGGCGATGCAAGGGAAAGGAGGAAGGTAAGAAAGGCGATTGGCAAGGGGGGGAAGAACGGCTTCGCAAGCAAGAAAGGCGACGCAAGGAAAAGGAAGAGAAGAAAGGGGGAAAAGCCCCGGGAAAGTCGACGCAAGGGAATGTAACGGGAAGAAAGGCGGCGCAAGGGAAGAAACGGGACGCAGGTTTAAGCAGGAAACGGAAGAATGGCGACCACGGGAAGGAAGGCGACCAAAAAGGGAATGCCGGAACGGTTAAAAAGGCGATGCAAGGGAAGAACGGCTACGCAAGCGAAAGAAAGGCGACGCAAGGGAAAGCCGGAACGAGAAGGAAGGTGACGCAAGGGAGAGGAATGAAAGAAAGGCGAAGCAAGGGAAGAAAAAGGCGACGAAGGGAAGAAGGCACGCAAGGGAAAAGCAGGAATGGGAAGAAAGGCGACGAAGGGTAGAAAGGGACTAAGGGAAGCAAAAATGGGAAGAAAGGTAACAAGGGGCCCCGGGAAGAAGGGCGGCCAAGTGAAATGGCGCGCGGAAGAAAGGCGGCCAGGGAAAGCGGAATAGGAAGAAAAGCGACGGAAGGGCAGAAAGGCGACGCAAGGGGAAAAAAGGCACGCAAGGGAAAGCAGCCAGGAAGAAAGGCGCGCAAGGGAAGAGAGGCGACACAAGGGAAAGCAGGAATGAGAAGAAAGGCGACGCCAGGAAAAGCAGGAACGGGAAGAAAGGCGACACAAGGGAAGGAAGGCGACGCAAGGGAAAGCAGGAACGAGAAGAAAGGGGACGCACGAAAAGAAAGTCGACGCAAGGGAAAGCAGTAACGGGAAGAAAGGCGACGCAAGGGAAGAAATGGGACGCAAGAGAAAGCAGGAACGGGAAGAATTGACGCCGCAAGGGAAGATAGGTGACGCACGGTAAAGCAGGAACGGGAAGAATGGCGACGCACAGGAAGGAAGGCGACGCAAGGGAATGCCGGAATGGTAAGAAAGGCGATGCAAGGGAAGAAAGGCTACGCAAGCGAAGAAAGGCGACGCAAGGGAATGCAGGAACGAGAAGAAAGGCGACGCACGGAAAGAAAGACGACGCAAGGGAACGTAGGAACTGGAAGAAAGGCGACACAAGGGAAGAAAGGTGACGCTCGGGAAAGACGGAAGGGGAAAAAAGGAGACGCAAGAGAAGAAAGGTGACGCAAGAGAAAGCAGGAACGGTAAGAAAGGCAACACAAGGGAAGAAAGGTGACGCAAGAGAAAGCAGAAACGGGAAGAAAGGCGATGCAAGGGAAAGGAGGAATGGTAAGAAAGGCGATGCAAGGGAAGAACGGCTTCGCAAGCTAAGAAAGGCAAGTCAAGGGAAAGCAGGAACGGGAAGAAAGGCAACGCACGAAAAGAAAGTCGACGCAAGGGAAAGTTGTAACGGGAAGAAAGGCGACGCAAGGGATGAAATGCGACGCAAGGGTAAGCACGAACGGTTAGAAAGGCGACGCAATGGAAGAAAGGCGTCGCAAGGGAAGCGAGGCGACGCAAGGGAAAGCAGGAATGAGAAGAATGGCGACGCCAGGGAAAGCAGGAACGGGAAGAAAGTCAACGCTAGGGAAGAAGGGCGTCGCAAGATAAAAAAGGAACGGGATGTATGGCGACGAAAGGGAAAGCAGGAAAGAGAAGTTAGACGACGCAAGGGAAGAAGGGCGACGCAAGGGAAAGTAGGAATGGGAAGAAAGGCGGCGCAAGGGAAATAAGGCGACGCAAGGGAAGAAATGCGACGCCAGGGAAAGCAGGAACGGGAATAAAAGCTACGGGAGGAAGAAAGGCGACGCAAGGTAAGAAAGACGTCGCAAGGGAAGAAAGGCGTCGCAAGGGAAGCAAGGCGACGCAAGGGAAAGCAGGAATGAAAAGAATGGCGACGCCAGGGAAAGCAGGAACGGGAAGAAAGGCAACGCGAGGGAAGAAAGGCGACGCAAGATAAAAAAGGAACGGGATGTAAGGCGACGCAAGGGAAAGCAGGAAAGAGAAGAAAGGCGACACAAGGGAAGAAGGGCGACGCAAGGGAAAGTAGGAACGAGAAGAAAGGCGATGCAAGGGAAGGAAGGCGACGGAAGGGAAAGCAGGAACGGGAAGAAAGGCGACGGAAGGGAAGAAAGGCGATGGAAGGGAAGAAAGGCGACGCAAGGGAAGCAGGAACGGGAAGAATGGCGACGCACGGGAAGGAAGGCGACGCAAGGGAATGCCGGAACGGTTAGAAAGGCGATGCAAGGGAAGAACGGCTACGCAAGCGAAGAAAGGCGACGCAAGGGAAAGCCGGAACGAGAAGGAAGGTGACGCAAGCGAGAGCAGGAATGAGAAGAAAGGCGACGCAAGGGAAGAAAGGCGACGCAAGGGAAGAAAGGCGACGCAAGGGAAAGCAGGAATGGTAAGAAAGGCGACTGAAGGGTAGAAAGGCGACGTAAGGGAAAGCAAAAATGGGAAGAAAGGCGAAGCAAGGGAAAGCAGGAACGGGAAGAATGGCGGTGCAAGAGAAATAAGGCGACGCAAGGGAAGAACGGCGACGCAAGCGAAGAAAGGCGACGCAAGGGAATGCAGGAACGAGAAGAAAGGCGACGCACGGAAAGAAAGACGACGCAAGGGAACGTAGGAACGGGAAGAAAGGCGACGCAAGGGAAGAAAGGTGACGCTCGGGAAAGACGGAAGGGGAAAAAAGGAGACGCAAGAGAAGAAAGGTGACGCAAGAGAAAGCAGGAACGGTAAGAAAGGCAACGCAAGGGAAGAAAGGTGACGCAAGAGAAAGCAGAAACGCGAAGAAAGGCGATGCAAGGGAAAGGAGGAATGGTAAGAAAGGCGATGCAAGGGAAGAACGGCTTCACAAGCGAAGAAAGGCAAGTCAAGGGAAAGCAGGAACGGGAAGAAAGGCGACGCAATGGAAGAAAGGCGTCGTAAGGGAAGCGAGGCGACGCAAGGGAAAGCAGGAATGAAAAGAATGGCGACGCCAGGGAAAGCAGGAACGGGAAGAAAGGCAACGCGAGGGAAGAAAGGCGACGCAAGATAAAAAAGGAACGGGATGTAAGGCGACGCAAGGGAAAGCAGGAAAGAGAAGAAAGGCGACACAAGGGAAGAAGGGCGACGCAAGGGAAAGTAGGAACGAGAAGAAAGGCGATGCAAGGGAAGGAAGGCGACGGAAGGGAAAGCAGGAACGGGAAGAAAGGCGACGGAAGGGAAGAAAGGCGATGGAAGGGAAGAAAGGCGACGCAAGGGAAAGCAGTAACGGAAGAAAGGCGACGCAAGGGAATAAAGAAGATGCAAGGGAAGAAAGGCGTCGCAAGGCAAGAAAGGCGACGCAAGGGAAAGCAGGAATGAGAAGAAAGGCGACAAAAGGGAAGAAAGGCGACGCAAGGGAAAGCAGGAACGGGAAGAAAGGCGATGCAAGGGAAAGGAGGAATGGTAAGAAAGGCGATGCAAGGGAAGAACGGCTTCGCAAGCGAAGAAAGGCGACGCAAGGAAAGCAGGAACGAGAAGAAAGGCGACGCACGAAAAGAAAGTCGACGCAAGGGAAAGTAGTAACGGGAAGAAAGGCGACGCAAGGGAAGAAACGGGACGCACGGTAAAGCAGGAACGGGAAGAATGGCGACGCAGACGAAAAGAAAGTCGACGCAAGGGAAAGTTGTAACGGGAAGAACGTCGACGCAAGGGATGAAATGCGACGCAAGGGTAAGCACGAACGGTTAGAAAGGCGACGCAATGGAAGAAAGGCGTCGCAAGGGAAGCGAGGCGATGCAACGGAAAGCAGGAATGGAGAAGAATGCGACGCCAGGGAAAGCAGGAACGGAAGAAAGTCAACGCTAGGGAAGAGGGAGGGCGTCGCAAGATAAAAAAGGAACGGGATGGTATGGGCGACGAAAGGGAAGCAGGAAAGAGAAGTTAGACGACGCAAGGGAAGAAGGGCGACGCAAGGCAAAGTAGGAATGGGAAGAACGGCGGCGCAAGGGAAATAAGGCGACGCAAGGGAAGAAATGCGACGCAAGGGAAAGCAGGAGCGGGAATAAAAGCTACGGGAGGAAGAAAGGCGACGCAAGGTAAGAAAGACGTCGCAAGGGAAGAAAGGCGTCGCAAGGGTAGCAAGGCGATGCAAGGGAAAGCAGGAATGAAAAGAAAGGCGACGGAAGGGAAGAAGGGCGACGCAAGGGAAAGCAGGAACGGGATGAAAGGCAATGCAAGGGAAGAAACGCGATGCAAGAGAAAGCAGGAACGGGAAGAATTGACGCCGCAAGGGAAGATAGGTGACGCACGGTAAAGCAGGAACGGGAAGAATGGCGACGCACGGGAAGGAAGGCGACGCAAGGGAAGAAAGAAGACGCAAGGGAAGAAAGGCGTCGCAAGGCATGAAAGGCGAAGCAAGGAGAGCAGGAATGAGAAGAAAGGCGACACAAGGGAAGAAAGGCGTCGGAAGGGAAAGCAGGAACGAGAAGAAAGTCAACGCAAGGGACGAAAGGTGACGCAAGGGAAGACAGGCGACGCAAGGGAAAGCAGGAACAGGAAGAAAGGCTACGCAAGGGAAATAGGGCGACGCAAGGGAAGAAAGGCTACGCAAGGGAATGCAGGAACGGGAAGAAAGGCGACGCAAGGGAAAGCAGGAATGGTAAGAAAGGCGACTGAAGGGTAGAAAGGTGACGTAAGGGAAAGCAAAAATGGGAAGAAAGGCGAAGCAAGGGAAAGCAGGAACGGGAAGAATGGCGGCGCAAGCGAAATAAGGCGACGCAAGGGAAGAAAGGCGACGCCAGGGAAAGCAGGAATAGGAAGAAAAGCGACGGAAGGGCAGAAAGGCGACGCAAGGGAAGAAAGGCGACGCAAGGGAAAGCATGACCAGGAAGAAAGGCGTCGCAAGGGAAGAGAGGCGACACAAGGGAAAGCAGGAATGAGAAGAAAGGCGACACGACAAGAAATGCGACGCAAGGGTAAGCACGAACGGGAAGAAAGGCGACGCAAGCTTAGAAAGACGTCGCAAGGGAAGAAAGGCGTCGCAAGGGAAGCAAGGAGACGCAAGGGAAAGCAGGAATGAAAAGAATGGCGAAGCCAGGGAAAGCAGGAACGGGAAGAAAGGCGACACAAGGGAAGAAAGGCGACGCAAGGGAATGCAGGAACGAGAAGAAAGGCAACGCAAGGGACGAAAGGTGACGCAAGGGAAGAAAGGCGGCGCAAGGGAAAGCCGGAACTGTTAGAAAGGCCGCACAAGGGAAGAAACGGTACGCATGGGAAAGCTGGAATGGGAAGAAAGGCGACGCAACAGAAGAAAGGCGACGCAAGGGAAAGCAGGAACGGGAAGAAAGGCGACGCAAGGGAAATAAGGCGACGCAAGGGAAGAAAGGCGACGCAAGGGAAAGCAGGAACGGGAAGAAAGGCGACGCAAGGGAAATAAGGCGACGCAAGGGAAGAAAGGCGATGGAAGGGAAGAAAGGCGATGGAAGGGAAGAAAGGCGACGCAAGGGAAAGCAGGAACGGGAAGAATGGCGACGCACGGGAAGGAAGGCGACGCAAGGGAAGAAAGGCGTCGCAAGGCAAGGAAGGCGACGTAAGGGAAAGCAGGAACGAGAAGAAAGGCAACGCAAGGGACGAAAGGTGACTCAAGGGAAAGCAGAAACGGGAAGTAAGGTGCCGGAAGGGAAAGCAGGAACGGGAAGAAAGGCGACGCACGGGAAGGACGGCGACGCAAGGGAATGCCGGAACGGTGCGAAAGACGACGCAAGGGAAGAACGGCTATGCAATCGAAGAAAGGCGACGCAAGGGAAAGCAGGAACGAGAAGAAAGGAGATGCACGGGATGGAGGAGACGCAAGGGAAAGCCGAAACAGTAGGAAAGCCGACACAAGGAAAGAAAGGCGACGCAGAAGAAAGGAGCAACGGTAAGAAAGGCGATGCAAGGGAAGAACGGCTACGCAAGCGAAGAAAGGCGATGCAAGGGAAAGTAGGAACGAGAAGAAAGGTGACGCAAGGGAGAGCAGGAACGAGATGAAAGGCGAAGCACGGAACGAAAGAAAACGCAAGGGAAAGTAGGAACGGGAAGAAAGGCGACGCAAGGGAAGAAAGCCGACGCAAGGGAAGAACGGCGACGCAAGGGAAAGCAGGAATGGTAAGAAAGGCGACGGAAGGGTAGAAAGGCGACGCAAGGGAAAGCAGGAATGGGAATGAAGGCGACACAAGGTAAGAAAGGAGACGCAAGGGAAGAAAGTCGTCTGAAGGGAAAGCAGGAACGAGAAGAAAGGCAGCGCAAGGGACGAAAGGGGACGCAAGGGAGGAATGAAGGCGCAAGGGGAGAAAGGCGTCTGAAGGGAAAGCAAGAATGAGAAGAAAGGTGACACAAGGGAAAGAAAGGCGATGCTAGGGAAAGCAGGAATGAGAAGAAAGGTGACGCAAGACAAAGTAGAAACGGGAAGTAAGGCGTCAGAAGGGAAAGCAAGAACGAGAAGAAAGGCGACGCAAGGGAAGCAAGGCGACGCAAGGGAAAGGAGGAACGGGAAGAAAGGCAACACAAGGGAAATAACGCGACGCAAGGGAAAGGCGGAACGGTAAGAAAGCCGACACAAGGGAAGAAAGGCGGCGCAAGGGAAAGCAGAAACGGGAAGTAAGGCGACGGAAAGGAAAGCAGGAACGAGAAGAAAGGCATCGCAAGGGAAAGCAGGAATGAGAAGAAAGGCGACGAGTGGAAATAAAGTCGACACAAGGGAAAGTAGGAACGGGAAGAAAGGCGATGCAAGGGATTGCAGGAAAGAGAAGAAAGGCGGCGCAAGGAAAGAAATTCGACGCAAGGGAAAGTAGGAACGGGAAGAAAGGCGACGCAGGGTAAGATAGGTGACGTAAGGGAAAGCAGGAACGGGAAGAAAGGTGACGCAAGAGAAAGCAGGAACGGGATGAAAGGAGACGCAAGGGAAATAACGCGATGCAAGGGAAGAAAGGCGACGCAAGGGAAAGAAGGAACGGGAAGATAGGAGACGCAAGGGAGCAAAGGCGACGCAAGGGAAAGCAGGAATGGTATGAAAGCCGACACAAGGGAAGAAAGGCGGAGCAAGGGAAAGCAGGAATGGGAATGAAGGCGACACATGGTAAGAAAGGCGTTGCAAGAGAAAGCAGAAACGGGAAGTAAGGCGACGGAAAGGAAAGCAGGAACGAGAAGAAAGGCATCGCAAGGGAAAGGAGGAATGAGAAGAAAAGCGACGAGTGGAAATAAAATCGACACAAGGGAAAGAAGGAACGGGAAGAAAGGTGATGCAAGGGAAAGCAGGAATGAGAAGAAAGGCGACACAAGGGAAGAAATGAGGCGCAAGGGAAAGCAGGAACGAGAAGAAAGGCGACGCGACGGAAGAAAGGCGATGCTAGGGAAAGCGGGAATGAGAAGAAAGGTGACGCAAGGGAGGAAAGGTGACGCAAGACAAAGTAGAAACGGGAAGTAAGGCGTCAGAAGGGAAAGCAGGAACGAGAAGAAAGGCGAAGCAGGGGTAAGCAGGAAGGGGAAGAAAGGCGATGCAAGGGAAGAACGGCTTCGCAAGCTAAGAAAGGCAAGTCAAGGGAAAGCAGGAACGGGAAGAAAGGCAACGCACGAAAAGAAAGTCGACGCAAGGGAAAGTTGTAACGGGAAGAAAGGCGACGCAAGGGATGAAAGGCGACGCAAGGGTAAGCACGAACGGTTAGAAAGGCGATGCAATGGAAGAAAGGCGTCGCAAGGGAAGCGAGGCGACGCAAGGGAAAGCAGGAATGGGAATGAAGGCGACACAAGGTAAGAAAGGAGACGCAAGGGAAGAAAGTCGTCTGAAGGGAAAGCAGGAATGAGAAGAAAGGCGACACAAGGGAAAGAAAGGCGGCGCAAGGGAAAGCAGGAACGGGAAGAAAGGCGACGCGACGGAAGAAAGGCGATGCTAGGGAAAGCAGGAACGGGAAGAAAGTCAACGCTAGGGAAGAAGGGCGTCGCAAGATAAAAAAGGAACGGGATGTATGGCGACGCAAGGGAAAGCAGGAAAGAGAAGTTAGACGACGCAAGGGAAGAAGGGCGACCCAAGGGAAAGTAGGAATGGGAAGAAAGGCGGCGCAAGGGAAATAAGGCGACGCAAGGGAAGAAACGCGACGCCAGGGAAAGCAGGAACGGGAATACAAGCTACGGGAGGAAGAAAGGCGACGCAAGGTAAGAAAGACATCGCAAGGGAAGAAAGGCGTCGCAAGGGAAGCAAGGCGACGCAAGGGAAAGCAGGAATGAAAAGAATGGCGACGCCAGGGAAAGCAGGAACGGGAAGAAAGGCAACGCGAGGGAAGAAAGGCGACGCAAGATAAAAAAGGAGCGGGATGTAAGACGACGCAAGGGAAAGCAGGAAAGAGAAGAAAGGCGACGCAAGGGAAGAAGGGCGACGCAAGGGAAAGCAGGAACGGGATGAAAGGCAATGCAAGGGAAGAAACGCGACGCAAGAGAAAGCAGGAACGGGAAGAATTGACGCCGCAAGGGAAGATAGGTGACGCACGGTAAAGCAGGAACGGGAAGAATGGCGACGCACGGGAAGAAACGCTACGCAAGGGAATGCAGGAACGGGAAGAAAGGTGACGGAAGGGAAGAAAGGCGATGGAAGGGGAGAAAGGCGACGCAAGGGAAAGCAGGAACGGGAAGAATGGCAACGCAAGGGACGAAAGGTGACTCAAGGGAAAGCAGAAACGGGAAGTAAGGTGCCGGAAGGGAAAGCAGGAACGGGAAGGAAGGCGACGCACGGGAAGGAAGGCGACGCAAGGGAATGCCGGAACGGTACGAAAGGCGACGCAAGGGAAGAACGGCTATGCAAGCAAAGAAAGGCGACGCAAGGGAAAGCAGGAAGGAGAAGAAAGGTGACGGAAGGGAGAGCAGGAACGAGAAGAAAGGCGATGCACGGGATGGAGGAGACGCAAGGGAAAGCCGAAACAGTAGGAAAGCCGACCCAAGGGAAGAAAGGCGACGCAAGGGAAAGGAGCAACGGTAAGAAAGGCGATGCAAGGGAAGAACAGCTACGCAAGCGAAGAAAGGCGATGCAAGGGAAAGTAGGAACGAGAAGAATGGTGACGCAAGGGAGAGCAGGAACGAGATGAAAGGCGAAGCACGGAACGAAAGACAACGCAAGGGAAAGTAGGAACGGGAAGAAAGGCGACGCAAGGGAAGAAAGCCGACGCAAGGGAAGAACGGCGACGCAAGGGAAAGCAGGAATGGTAAGAAAGGCGACGGAAGGGTAGAAAGGTGACGCAAGGGAAAGCAGGAATGGGAATGAAGGCGACACAAGTTAAGAAAGGAGACGCAAGGGAAGAAACGTGTCGCAAGGAAGAGCAGGAACGCAAGGGAAGAAAGGTGATGCAAGGGAAGAAAGGCGATGCAAGGGAAAGCATGAACGGGAAGAAAGGAGGCACAAGGTAAGAAAGAAGATGCAAGGGAAGAAAGGCGTCGCAAGGGAAGAAAGGCGAAGCAAGGGAAAGCAGGAATGAGAAGAAAGGCGACGCCAGGGAAAGCAGGAACGGGAAGAAATGCAACGCAAGGGAAGAAAGGCGACGCAAGGGAAGAAAGGTGACGCACGGGAATGCAGGAAAGAGAAGAAAGGCGAGGCAAGGGAAGAAATGCGACGCAAGAGAAAGTAGGAATGGGATGTAAGGCGACGCAAGGGAAGATAGGCGACGCACGATAAAGCAGGAACGGGAAGAAAGGCGACGCAAGGGAAGCAAGGCGGCGCAAGGGAAGAAAGGCGAAGCCCGGGAAAGCAGGAAAGGGAAGAAAAGCGACGGAAGGGCAGAAAGGCGACGCAAGGGAAGAAATGCGACGCAAGAGAAAGCAGGAACTGGAAGAATTGGCGCCGCAAGGGAAGATAGGCGACGCACAGTAAAGCAGGAACGGGAAGAATGGCGACGCACTGGAAGGAAGGCGGCGCAAGGGAAAGCCGGAACGGTAAGAAAGCCGACACAAGGGAAGAAAGGCGACGCAAGGGAAAGCGGGAATGGATATGAAGGCGACACAAGGTAAGAAAGGAGACGCAAGGGAAGAAAGGTGACGCTCGGGAAAGAAGGAAGGGGAAAAAAGGCGACGCAAGGGAAGAAAGGCGTCGCAAGGGAAAGCAGGAATGGAACGAAATGCGACGCAAGGGAAGAAAGGCCACGCAAGGGAAGAAAGGCGACGCAAGGGTAAGCAGTAACGGCATGTAAGGCGACGCAAGGGAAAGCAGGAACGGGAAGAAAGGCCACGCAAGGGAAGAAAGGCGAAGCAAGGGAAGAAAGGCGACGCAGGGGGAAAGCAGGATCGAGAAGAAAGGTGACGCAAGGGAAGAAAGGCGACGCAAGACAAAGCAGAAACGGGAAGTAAGGCGTCAGAAGGGAAAGCAGGAACGAGAAGAAAGGCGAAGAAAGGGTAAGCAGGAAGGGGAAGAAAGGCGTTGCAAGGGAAAGGAGGGACGGTAAGAAAGGTGATGCAATGGAAGAAAGGCGGCGCAAGGGAAAGCCGGAACTGTAAGAAAGGCCACGCAAAGGAAGAAATGGTACGCAAGGGAAAGCAGGAACGGGAAGAAAGGCGACGCAAGGGAAGAAAGGCGATGCAAGGGAAAGCAGGAACGGGAAGAAAGGCGACGCAAGGGAAATAAGGCGACGCAAGGGAAGAAAGGCGACGCAAGGGAAAGCAGGAACGGGAAGAAAGGCGACGCAAGGGAAGAAAGAGGACGCAAGGGAAGAAAGGCGTCGCAAGGGAAGAAAGGCGACGCAAGGGAAAGCAGGAATGAGAAGAAAGGCGACACAAGGGAAGAAAGGCGACGCAAGGGAAAGCAGGAGCGAGAAGAAAGGCGACACAAGGGAAGAAAGGTGACGCAAGAGAAAGCAGAAACGGGAAGTAAGGCGCCGGAAGGGAAAGCAGGAACGGGAAGAAAAGCTTTGCAAGGGAAAGGAGGAATGGTAAGAAAGGCGATGCAAGGGAAGAACGGCTTCACAAGCGAAGAAAGGCGACGCAAGGGAAAGCAGGAACGAGAAGAAAGGCGACGCACGACAAGAAAGTCGACGCGAGGGAAAGTTGTAACGGGAAGAAAGGCGACGCAAGGGAAGAAATGCGATGCAAGGGTAAGCACGAACGGGAAGAAAGGCGACGCAAGGTAAGAAAGGCGACGCAAGGGAAGAAAGGCGACGCAAATGAAAGCAGGAATGGTAAGAAAGGCGACGGAAGGGTAGAAAGGCGACGCAAGGGAAAGCAGGAATGGGAAGAATGGCGACGCAAGGGAAGAAAGGCAATGCAAGGGAATAAAGGCGACGCAAGGGAAGCAAGGCGACGCAAGGGAAAGCAGGAACGGGACTAAAGGAGGCGCAAGGGAAATAAGGCGACGCAAGGGAAGAAAGGCGATGCAAGGGAAAGCATGAACGGGAAGAAAGGAGACGCAAGGAAAGAAAGAAGACGCAGGGGAAGAAAGACGTCGCAAGGGAAGAAAGGCGACGCAAGGGAAAGCAGGAATGAGAAGAAAGGCGACACCAGGGAAAGCAGGAACGGGAAGAAAGGAGGCACAAGGAAAGAAAGAAGATGCAAGGGAAGAAAGGCGACGCAAGGGAAAGCAGGAACGAGAAGAAAGGCAGCGCAAGGGACGAAAGGTGACGCAAGGGAGGAATGAAGACGCAAGGGGAGAAAGGCGTCGCAAGGCAAGAAAGGTGATGCAAGGGAAAGGAGGAAAGAGAAGAAAGGCAGCGCAAGGGACGAAAGGTGACGCAAGGGAGGAATGAAGACGCAAGGGGAGAAAGGCGTCGCAAGGCAAGAAAGGTGACGCAAGGGAAAGCAGGAATGAGAATAAAGGCGACACAAGGGAAGAAAGGCAACGGAAGGGAAAGCAGGAACGGCAAGAAAGGCGATGCATGGAAAGAAAGGCGGCGCAAGGGAAAGCAGGAACGGGAAGAAAGGCGACGCGACGGAAGAAAGGCGATGCTAGGGAAAGCAGGAACGAGAAGAAAGGTGACGCAAGACAAAGTAGAAACGGGAAGTAAGGTGTCAGAAGGGAAAGCAGGAACGTGAAGAAAGGCGAAGCAAGGGTAAGCAGGAAGGGGAAGAAAGGCGATGCAAGGGAAGAAAGACGGAGCAAGGGAAGAAAGGCGTCGCAAGGGAAGCAAGGCGATGCAAGGGAAAGCAGGAATGAAAAGAATGGCGACGCCAGGGAAGCCAGGAACCGGGAAGAAAGCGACGGAAGGAAGAGGCGATGGAAGGGAAGAACAGGCGACGAAGGGAAAGCAGGAAGTGAGAAGAAGTGCGACAAAAGGGAAGAGAAGGCGACGCAAGGGAAAGCAGGAACAGGAAGAAAGGCGACGCAACGAAAAGAAAGTCGACGCAAGGAAATAGTAAACGGGAGAAAGCGACGCAAGGAAAGAAGAAACGGGAAGCACGGTAAAGCAGGAACGGGAAGAATGGCGACGCATGGGAAGGAGGCGAGCAAGGGAAATGCCGGAACGGTTAGAAAGGCGATGCAAGGGAAGAACGGCAACGCAAGCGAAGAAAGGCGACGCAAGGAAAGCAGGAACGAGAAGGAAGGTGACGCAAGCAAGAGCAGGATGAGAAGAAAAGGCGACGCAAGGGAAGAAAGGCGACGCAAGGGAAGGAAAGGCGAGGGAAAGGCAGGAATGTAAGAAGGCAACAGAAGGGTAGAAAGGCGACGTAGGCAAACCCAAAATGGGAAGAAACGCGAAGCAAGGGAAAGCAGGAAGGGGAAGAAAGGCGGCGCAAGGGAAATAAGGAGACGCAAGGGAAAGCATGACCAGGAAGAAAGGCGTCGCAAGGGAAGAAAGGCGACACAAGGGAAAGCAGGAATGAGAAGAAAGGCGACACGGGAAGAAATGCGACGCAAGGGTAAGCACGAACGGGAAGAAAGGCGACGCAAGCTTAGAAAGACGTCGCAAGGGAAGAAAGGCGACGCAAGGGAAAGCAGGACCGGGAGGAAAGGAGATGCATGGGAAGAAAGCTGACGCAAGGGAAAGCAGGAACGGGAGGAAAGGCGACACACGGAAAGAAAGATGACGCTCGGGAAAGACGAAAGGGGAAAAAAGGAGACGCAAGAGAAGAAAGGTGACGCAAGAGAAAGCAGGAACGGGAAGAAAGGCAACGCAAGGGAAAGGAGGAATGGTAAGAAAGGCGTTGCAAGGGAAGAACGGCTTCGCAAGCGAAGAAAGGCGACTCAAGGGAAAGCAGGAACGGGAAGAAAGGCGACGCAAGGGATGAAATGCGATGCAAGGGTAAGCACGAACGGTTAGAAAGGCGACGCAATGGAAGAAAGGCGTCGCAAGGGAAGCGAGGCGACGCAAGGAAAAGCAGGAATGAGAAGAATGACGACGCCAGGGAAAGCAGGAACGGGAAGAAAGTCAACGCTAGGGAAGAAGGGCGTCGCAAGATAAAAAAGGAACGGGATGTATGGCGAAGCAAGGGAAAGCAGGAAAGAGAAGTTAGACGACGCAAGGGAAGAAGGGCGACGCAAGGGAAAGTAGGAATGGGAAGAAAGGCGGCGCAAGGGAAATAAGGCGACGCAAGGGAAGAAATGCGACGCCAGGGAAAGCAGGAACGGGAATACAAGCTACGGGAGGAAGAAAGGCGACGCAAGGTAAGAAAGACATCGCAAGGGAAGAAAGGCGTCGCAAGGGAAGCAAGGCGACGCAAGGGAAAGCAGGAATGAAAAGAATGGCGACGCCAGGGAAAGCAGGAACGGGAAGAAAGGCAACGCGAGGGAAGAAAGGCGACGCAAGATAAAAAAGGAGCGGGATGTAAGACGACGCAAGGGAAAGCAGGAAAGAGAAGAAAGGCGACGCAAGGGAAGAAGGGCGACGCAAGGGAAAGCAGGAACGGGATGAAAGGCAATGCAAGGGAAGAAACGCGACGCAAGAGAAAGCAGGAACGGGAAGAATTGACGCCGCAAGGGAAGATAGGTGACGCACGGTAAAGCAGGAACGGGAAGAATGGAGACGCACGGGAAGAAACGCTACGCAAGGGAATGCAGGAACGGGAAGAAAGGAGGCACAAGGAAAGAAAGAAGATGCAAGGGAAGAAAGGCGACGCAAGGGAAAGCAGGAACGAGAAGAAAGGCAGCGCAAGGGACGAAAGGTGACGCAAGGGAGGAATGAAGACGCAAGGGGAGAAAGGCGTCGCAAGGCAAGAAAGGTGACGCAAGGGAAAGCAGGAAAGAGAAGAAAGGCGACACAAGGGAAGAAAGGCGACGGAAGGGAAAGCAGGAACGGCAAGAAAGGCGATGCATGGAAAGAAAGGCGGCGCGAGGGAAAGCAGGAACGGGAAGAAAGGCGATGCATGGAAAGAAAGGCGGCGCGAGGGAAAGCAGGAACGGGAAGAAAGGTGACGCAAGGGAAGAAAGGCGACGCAAGACAAAGTAGAAACGGGAAGTAAGGCGTCAGAAGGGAAAGCAGGAACGAGAAGAAAGGCGAAGCAAGGGTAAGCAGGAAGGGGAAGAAAGGCGATGCAAGGGAAGAAAGACGTTGCAAGGGAAGAAAGGCATCGCGAGGGAAGTAAGGCGATGCAAGGGAAAGCAGGAATGAAAAGAATGGCGACGCCAGGGAAAGCAGGAACGGGAAGAAAGGCGACGGAAGGGAAGAAAGGCGATGGAAGGGAAGAAAGGTGACGCAAGGGAAAGCAGTAACGGGAAGAAAGGCGACACAAGGGAAAGCAGGAAAGAGAAGTTAGACGACGCAAGGGAAGAAGGGCGACGCAAGGGAAAGTAGGAATGGGAAGAAAGGCGATGCAAGGGAAATAAGGCGACGCAAGGGAAGAAATGCGACGCCAGGGAAAGCAGGAACGGGAATAAAAGCTACGGAGGAAGAAAGGCGACGCAAGGGGAAGCACGAACGGGAAGAAAGGCGACGCAAGGTAAGAAAGACGTCGCAAGGGAAGAAAGGCGTCGCAAGGGAAGCAAGGCGACGCAAGGGAAAGCATGAATGAAAAGAATGGCAACGCCAGGGAAAGCAGGAACGGGAAGAAAGGCAACGCAAGATAAAAAAGGAGTTGGGATGAAAGGCACGAAGGGAAAGCAGGAAAGAGAAAGAAAAGGCACGCAAGGGAAGAAGGGCGACGCAAGGGAAAGCAGGAAATGGGAAAGAAAGGAAGGCCAAGGGGAAGAAAAGCGACGCAAGGAATGCAGGAACGGGAAGTATTGGACGCCGCAAGGGGAAGATAGGTGACGGCCCACGGTAAAAGCAGGAACGGGGAAGAATGGCGACGCAAGGGAAATAACGCGGGACGCACGTTGAAGCAAGGAAAGGGAAGAATGGCGATGCAACGGAAGGAAGGCGGACGAAGGGAAAGCCGGAACGGTAAGAAAGCCACACAAGGGAAGAAAGGCGGCGCAAGGGAAAAGCAGAAAAGGGAAGGAAGGCCGCGGAAAGGAAAGCAAAGAACGAAGAAGAAAAGGCAATCGCAAGGGAAAAGGCAAGCAATGAGAAGAAAAAGGCCGACGAGTGGAAATAAAGACGACACAAGGGAAAGTAGGAACGGGAAGAAAGGCGATGCAAGGGATTGCAGGAAAGAGAAGTAAGGCGGCGCAAGGAAAGAAATTCGACGCAAGGGAAAGTAAGAACGGGAAGAAAGGCGACGCACGGGATGGAAGGCGACGCAAGGGAAAGCAGGACCGGGAGGAAAGGAGATGCATGGGAAGAAAGCTGACGCAAGGGAAAGCAGGAACGGGAGGAAAGGCGACGCAAGGGAAAGCAGGAACGAGAAGAAAGGTGACGCAAGGGAAAAGCCGGAACGGAAGAATGGCTAACGCAAGGGGAAAGGGGACGCAAGGGAAGAAGGCGACGCAAGGGGAAGCAGGAATGGGGAAAGAAAGGCGACGCAAGGGAAGGAAAAGGCGATGCAAGGGAAGAAGGCGACGAATGGAAAGCAATCGACGCCAAAAAAGGGAAAGGCAGGAACGGAAGAAAAGGGATGCACGGGAACGCCCGGAAAAAGGAAGGCGACGCAAGGGAAAGGCAGGGAAACCGGAAGGAAAAGCGACGGCAAGGGAAGAAAGGCACCAGGAGAAGAAAGGCGGAGCAGGAGAAGGAAAGGCGACGCAGGGAAAAGCGGGAATGGTAAGAAAGGCCGACCGGCAAGGGAAGAAAGGCGACGCACCGGGAAGAAAAGGGCTTTGCAAGAGAAAGCAAGGAAACGGGAAGTAAGGCGAACGGAAAGGGAAAGCAGGAACGAGAAGAAAGGCCTCGGCAAGGGAAAGCGGAATGAGAAGAAAGGCGGACGAGTGGAAAAAAAGTCGAACAAGGGAAAGAAGGAACCGGGAAGAAAGGCGAATTTCAAGGGATTGCAGGAAAGAGAAGTAAGGCGGCGCAGGAAAGAAATTCGGACGCAAGGGAAAGTAGGAACGGGAAGAAAGGCGACGCAAGAGAAAGCAGGAACGGGAAGTTAAAGCCGACGGCAAGGGAAGAAAAGGCGACGCAGGGTAAGAAAGGTGACGCAAGGGAAAGCAGGAAGGGGAAAAAAGGCGATGCAAGGGAGGAAAGGCGACCAGGGAAGAAAGGTGACGCAAGGGGAAATAACGTGAATGCCCAAAGGGAAAGGAAAGGCACGCAGGGGGAAAGCAGGAAAAAGGGAAGAAAGGGCGACGGAAGGGAAAGCAGGAACCAGGAAGAAAACGACGCAAGGGAAGGCAGGAAACCGGAAGAAAGCGACGCATGGGAAGAAAGGCCGTCGCAAGGGAAACAGGAAACGAGAAGGAAGTTAACAAGGGAAAGCCGGAACGATAAGAAAGGCTACGAAAGGGAAGAATAGGAGACGAAGGGGAGGAAAGGGCGGAAGCAGGGAAAGCGGAAGGTAAGAAAGGGAAAGCAAGGGAAGGAAAGGCGAGGCAAGGGAAAGCAGGAAATGGGAAGAAAGGCGAAGGAAGGGAAAGAAAAGGCGATGCAAGTAAGAAAGGCGACCAAGGGAAAAGGCAGGAATGGGAAGAAAGGCGACGAAAAGAAAGAAAGGCGAAACGCAAGGGAATCGGCCAGGAACCGAGAAGAAAAGCGACGCAAGGAAAGAAAGGCGATGCAAGGGGAGGTGGAACGGGAAGAAAGGCGGGCAAGGGAAGAAAGGCGACGCAAGGAAAGAGGCGAGCAAGGGAAGCAAGGCGACGCAAGGGAAAGCAGGAACGGGAAAGAAAGGCACGCAAGGGAAATAACGCGACGCAAGGGAGGAAAGGCGACGCAAAGGGGAGGCTGGAAGGGGAAGAAAAGGCAACGGAAGGGAAGAAAGGCGACGCACGGTGGAGCGGAAAGGGAAAGAAGGCACGGCACAGGAAGGAAGGCGACGCAAGGGGAAAAAAAAAAAAAGCCGGAAGGTAAGAAAGCCGACACAAGGGAAAAGGCGCGAAGGGGAAAGCGGAATGGGAAATAAAGGGCGACACATGGGAAAAAGGAGCCGAAAGGGGAAGGAAAAGGCGTCGCAAGAGAAAGCAGAAACGGGAAAGTTAGGAGACGGAAAGGAAAGCAGGAACGGAAGAAAGGCAATCGCAAGGGAAAGCAGGAAATGAGAAGAAAGGCGACGAGGGGAAAATAAAACGACACAAAGGGAAAGTAAGGACGGGAAGAAAGGCGACGGCACGGGAAAGGAAGGGCACGGAAAGGGAAAGCCGGACCGGGAGGAAAGGAGTGCATGGGAAGAAAGCACGCAAGGGAAAGCAGGAACGGGAGGAAAGGTGACGCAAAGGAAAGCAGGAACGGTAAGAATGGCTACGCAAGGGTAGAAAGGCGACGCAAGGGAAGATAGGCGACGCAAGGGAAAGCAGGAATGGTAAGAAAGGCGACGGAAGGGAAGAAAGGCGACGCAAGGGAAAGCAGGAATGGGAAGAAAGGCGATGGAAGGGTAGAAAGGCGACGCAAGGGAAAGCAGGAATGGGAAGAAAGGCGACGCAAGGGAAGAAAGGCGACGCAAGGGAAGAAAGGCGATGCAAGGGAAGAAAGGCGACGCAATGGAAGCAATGCGACGCAAGGGAAAGCAGGAACAGGAAGAAAGGCGACGCACGGGAAAGCAGGAACGAGAAGAAACGCGACGCAAGGGAAAGCAGGAACGGTAAGAAATGCGACGCAAGGGAAGAAAGGCGACGCAGGAGAAGAAAGGCAACGCGAGGGAAAGCGGGAATGGTAAGAAAGGCGATGCAAGGGAAGAAAGGCGACGCAAGGGAAGAAAGGCGTTGCAAGAGAAAGCAGGAACGGGAAGGAAGGCGACGGAAGGGAAGCAAGGCGACGCAAGGGAAAGCAGGAACGGGAGGAAAGGCGACGCAAGGTAAGAAAGACGTCGCAAGGGAAGAAAGGCGTCGCAAGGGAAGCAAGGCGACGCAAGGGAAAGCATGAATGAAAAGAATGGCAACGCCAGGGAAAGCAGGAACGGGAAGAAAGGCAACGCAA
The DNA here is from genome assembly GCA_021292215.1 of Lophura nycthemera. NCBI lineage: Eukaryota > Metazoa > Chordata > Aves > Galliformes > Phasianidae > Lophura > Lophura nycthemera. The sequence continues at coordinate 35,186 of JADANK010000547.1, forward strand.
GATAAAGAAGGAGTGGGATGTAAGGCGACGCAAGGGAAAGCAGGAAAGAGAAGAAAGGCGACGCAAGGGAAGAAGGGCGACGCAAGGGAAAGCAGGAATGGGAAGAAAGGCAATGCAAGGGAAGAAACGCGACGCAAGAGAATGCAGGAACGGGAAGTATTGACGCCGCAAGGGAAGATAGGTGACGCACGGTAAGGCAGGAACGGGAAGAATGGCGACGCAAGGGAAATAACGCGACGCACGGTGAAGCAGGAAAGGGAAGAATGGCGACGCACAGGAAGGAAGGCGACGCAAGGGAAAGCCGGAACGGTAAGAAAGCCGACACAAGGGAAGAAAGGCGGCGCAGCGGGGAAGAAAGGTAACGCAAGGGAACATAACGTGAATTGGCAAATGGGAAAAAAGGCGACGCAGGGGAAGAGCAGAAAGGGAAGAAAGGCGACGGAAGGGAAGAAAGGCGACGCACGGAAAGAGGAAGGGGAAAAAAGGCGATGAAGGGAGGAAAGAGAGGCGACGCGGGGAAGAAAGGTGGACGCAAAGGGAAAGCAGGAACAGGAGGGAAAAAAGGCCTAGGCAGAGGAAAGCAGGAACGGGAAGAAGGCGACGCAGGGAAGAAAGGGTGCCGCAAGGGAAAAAAAGCAGGAACATGGAAAAATATCGACCGCAAGGGAAGGAGGCAGAACGGCAAGAAAAGGCGACGCATGAAAGAAAGGGCGCAAGGGAAAGCGAGAAACGAGAAGGAAGGTGACAACAAGGGAAAGCAGGAAGGCGAGAAGAACGGCTACTCAAGGGGAAGATAAGGAGACCCCAAGGGAGGAAAGCGACGCATGGGAAAGCGGAATGGTAAGAAGGTGACCGCAAGGACGAAAGGGCGAGGCAAGGGAAAGCAGGAATGGGAATAAAGGCCGATGCAAAGGGAAGTAAAGGCGACACACAACCAAAAAAAAACAACGCAAGGGAAAGCAGGAATGGGAAGAAAGCGATGGAAGGGTAGAAAGGCGAAGCAGAGGGAAAGCAGGATGGGAGAAAGAAGGCGACGCAATGGAAGAAAGGCGATGCAAGGGAAGAAAGACGACGCAATGGAAGCATGCGCGACGCAAGCAAAGCAGGAAACAGGAAGAAAGGGCGACGCAGCGGGAAACAGGAACGAGAAGAAACGAACGCGACGCAAGGGAAAGCAGTAACGGTAATACATGCGCTCAATGGAAAAAGGCGACGAGGAGAAGAAAGGGGCCAACGCGAGGGAAAACGGAATGTAAGAAAAGGCGAGGCAAGGGAAGAAAGGCGACGCAAGGGAAGAAGAGAGGCGTTGCAAGAGAAAGCAGGAACGGGAAGGAAGGCGACGGAAGGGAAGCAAGGCGCGCAAGGGAAAGCAGGAACGGAGGAAGGCGACGGGCAAGGTAAAGAAAGGAGACGTCGCAAGGGAAAAAGGCGTCGCAAGGGAAGCAAGGCGACGGCAAGGGAAAGCATGAATGAAAAGAATGGTCAACGGCCAGGGAAGCAGAACGGGAAGAAAGGCAACGCAAGATAAAAAAAAGGAGTGGGATGTAAGAGGCGACGCAAGGAAAGCAGGAAAGGAGAAGAAAAGGCGAAGCAAGTGAAGAATGGGGCGACGCAAGGGAAAGCAGGAATGGGAAGAAAGGCAATGCAGGGAAGAAAACGCGTACGCAATAAATGCAGGAACGGGAATTATGTGTCGACCGCAAGGGAAGATAGGTGACCACGGTAAAGCAGGAACGGGAAATAATGGCGATCGCAAGGGAAAGCAAGAAACGGGAATAAGCGACGAAAGGAAAGCAGGAACGAGAAGAAAGGCATCGCAAGGGAAAGCGCAATGAGAAGAAAGGCGACGAGTGGAAATAAAAGACGACACAAGGAGAAAGTAGGAACGGTGGAAGAAAGGCGATGCAAGGGATTGCAGGAAAGTAGAAGTAAAGGCGGCGCAAGGAAAAGAAATTCGACGCAAGGGAAAGTAAGAACAGGGAAAGAAAGGCGAACGCAACGGGAAATGGAAGGCGACGCAAGGGAAAGCACTGACCGGAGGAAAGGAGATTCATGGAAGAAAAGCCTGACGCAAGGGAAAGCAGGAAACGGAGGAAAGGCGACGCAAGGAAAGCAGCGAAAGAGAAGAAAGGTGACCGCAAGGGAAAGCGGAACGGTAAAGAGATGGCTCCGCAGGGTAGAAAGGCGAAAACACGTGCGCAAGGGAAGATAGGCGACGCAAGGAAAGCAGGAATGTAAGAAAGCAACGGAAGGGGAAAAAGGGCGACGCAAGGAAAGCAGGAATGGAAGAAAAAGGCGACGGAGGGTAGAAAGAGGCGACGCAAGGGAAGCTGGAATGGGGAGAAAGGGCGACGCAAGGGAAGAAAAGGCGATGCAAAGGGAAGAAAGGCGACCGCATGAAGCAATGCGATGCAAGGTGAAAGCAGGAACAATGGAAGAAAGGCGACGCAACGGGAACGCAGGGAACGAGAAGGAAGGCGACGCAGGGAAAGCAGGAACGGTAAGAAAAGCGAGCCAAGGAAGAAAGGCGAACGCAGGAGAAGGAAGGCGACGCAGAGAAAGAAAGGCGGACTCGAGGAAAGCGGGAATGGTAAGAAAGGCGACGCAAGGGGAAGAAAGGCGATGCAAGGGAAGAAGGGAGTGGCAAGAGAAAGCAGAAACGGGAAGTAAGGCGACGGAAAGGAAAGCAGGAACGAGAAGAAGGCATCGAAGGGAAAGCATGAATGAGAGAAAGGCGACGAGTGAAATGAAGTCGACACAGGGAATGAAGACGGGAAGAAAGCGAGGCCAAGGGATTGCAGGAAAGAGAAGTAAGGGCGGCGCAGGGAAAGAAATTCGACGGCAAGGGAAAGAAGGAACGGGAAAAGAAGGCACGCAAGAGAAAGCAGGAACGGGAAGTTTAAGCGACGCAAGGGAAGAAAGGTGACGCAAGGGAGAAAGGAGATGCAGGGAAAGCAGGAAAGGGAAGAAAGGAACCGCAGGGAAAGTTGGAACCGGGAAAAGAAAGACGACGCAGAAACGGAAAGGAAGGCGACGCAAGGGAAGAAAGGCTACGCACGGGAAAGCAGGAAGGGGAAAAAAAGGCATGCCAAGGGAAGAAAGGAGAGGGGAAGGAAGGTGACGCAAGGGAAAGCAGGAAGGGGAAAAAAAGGGCGATGCAAGGGAGAAAGGCGCGCAGGGGAAAGAGGTAACGCAAGGGAATAAGTGAGGCAAGGGAAGAAAGAGAGGCAGACGTGGGGAAAGCAGGAAAGGAAAAAGGCCGACGAAGGGAAGAAAGGCGACGACACCCCAACGGGAAGCAGGAAGGGAAAAAAAGCAGCAAGGGAGGAAGGCGACGCAGGGGAAGAAGGTGGCCGCAAGGGAAAGCTGGAACTGAGAAGAAAGGAGGGCGAGGGAAAAGGAAAGCAGGAACGGGAAGAAAAGCACGCAGGGGAAGAAAGGTGACGCAAGGGGAAACAGGAACAGGAAGAAAAATCGACGCAAGGAAGGCAGGAACGAGAAGGAAGGTGACGCAAGGGAAAGCAGGAATGAGAAAAGGCTTATACCAAGGGAAGAGAGGAGACGCAAGGGAGGAAAGGCGCGCATGGGAAAGCAGGAAATGGTAGAAAGGTGACGCAAGGGGACGAAAGGCGAGGCAAGGGAAAGCAGGAATGGAAGAAAGGGACGCAAGGGAAGAAAGGGCGAGGGCAAGTAAAGAAGAGGCGACGCAAGGGAAAGCAGGAATGGGAAGAAAGGCGACGCAGAAAGAAGAAAGGTGCGACACGGGATCGCAGAACGAGAAGAAAAGCGACGCAAGGAAAGAAAGGCGATGCAAGGGGAGGTAGAACGGGAAAAAAGTGGTGCAAGGAAGAAAGGCGACGCAAGGTCGAAGAAAGGCGACACAAGGGAAGCAAGGCGACGCAAGGAGGAAGGCGACGCAAGGGGAGAGCTGGAAGGGGAAGAAAGGCAAGCGGAAGGGAAGAAAGGCGAAGGCGACGCATGCGGTGAAGCAGGAAAGACGAATGGGCGACGCACAGGAAGGAAGGCGACGCAAGGGAAAGCCCGAACGGAAGAAAGCGCGACACAAGGGAAGAAGGCGGCGCAAGGGAAAGCAGGAATGGAATAAAGGCGACACACATGGTAATAAAGGCGCCGAAAGGGGAAGAAAAGGCGTCGGCAACGAGAAAGCTGAACAACGACAGTAGAGTGAAGAGCGTGAAAGAGAAGAGTGAACGAGAAGAAAGGTCAATCTCAAAGGGAAAGCAGAATGAGAAGAGAACGGGCGACGCAAGGGGAAGAAGGCGAACGCAGTGAAAGCAGGAATGGGAAGAAAGGCAATGCAAGGGAAGAAACGCGACGTCAAGAGAAATGCAGGAACCTGGGACTCACGTATTGACGCCGCAAGGAAGAATGGTGACCCGGATAAAAGCAGGAACGGGAAGAAATGGCGCGGCAAGGAAATAACGCGGACGGCAACGCGGTAGAGCAGGAAGGGAAGAATGGGACGCACAGAAGGACGAGAGACGCCGAGGAAAAGCAGGAACGGTAAAAAAAAGCACGCAGGAAGAACAAGAGGCGACGCAGGAGAAGGGAACGTGCTACGCAGGAAAGAAAGGGCGACGCGATGGAAAGCGGAGGGGAAGAACAGGCGATGCAAGCGTGAAGAAAGGGGACGCAAGGGAAAAAGGAGTTGCAAGAGAAAGCAGAACGGGAAGTAAGGCGATGGAAAGGAAAGCCGAACGAGAAGAAAGTGCCAGCGCCAAGGGGAAAGCATGATAGAAGAAAAGGCGACGAGTGGAAATGAAGTCGACACAAGGGAAAGAAGGAACGGGAAGAAAGGTGGCTATGCAGGGGATTTGCAGGAAGAGAAGTAAGGCGGCGCAGGGGAAAGAATTCGACGGCAGGAAGTAGGAACGGGAAGAAGGCGACGCAAGAGAAAGCAGGAACGGGAAGTAAAGCGACGCAAGGGAAGAAAGGTGACGCAAGGAAGAAAGGAGATGCAAAGGGAGGAAAAGGAAGGGACGCAAGGGGAAAGCAGGAATGGGAAGAAAGGCGAACAGTAAGGTAGAAAGGCAAGGCATAGGGAAAGCAGGAAAGGGAAAGAAAGGAAACGCAGGGAAAGTAGGAACGGTGAAGAAGGCAGAGCGCAAATAACAGGAAAGGAAGGCGACGCAAGGGAAGAAAGGCGACGCAGGGAAAGCAGAAAGGGGAAAAAGGCAATGCAAGGGGAAGAAAAGGCGACGCAGGGTAAGAAAGGTGACGCAAGGGAAAGCAGGAAGGGGAAAAAAGGCGATGCAAGGGAAGAAAGGCGGCGCAGTGGGAGAAAAGGTAACGCAAGGAAATAACTGATCAAGGGAAAAAGGCGACGCAGGGGAAAGCAGGAAAGGGAAGAAAGGCGACGGAAGGGAAGAAAGGCGACGCACGGGAAAGCAGGAAGGGGAAAAAAGGCGATGCAAGGGAGGAAAGGCGACGCAGGGGAAGAAAGGTGACGCAAGGGAAAGCAGGAACAGGAGGAAAGGCGAGGCAAAGGAAAGCAGGAACGGGAAGAAAGGCGACGCAGGGGAAGAAAGGTGACGCAAGGGAAAGCAGGAACAGGAAGAAAATCGACGCAAGGGAAGGCAGGAACGGCAAGAAAGGCGACGCATGGAAAGAAAGGCGTCGCAAGGGAAAGCAGGAACGAGAAGGAAGGTGACACAAGGGAAAGCAGGAACGATAAGAAAGGCTACGCAAGGGAAGATAGGAGACGCAAGGGAGGAAAGGCGACGCATGGGAAAGCAGGAATGGTAAGAAAGGAGTGACGCAAGGGAAGAAAGGCAGGGCAGGGAAAGCAGGAATTGGAATAAAGGCGACGCAAGGAAGAAAGGCGCGCATCAAAGGCGGGAGAAGCAGAATGGGAAGAAAGGCGATGGAAGGTAGAAAGGCGACGCAAGGGAAAGCAGAAGGGAAGAAGGCGACGCAAGGGAAGAAAGGGCGTGCAAGGGAAGAAAGACGAGACGCAATGGAAGCAATGCGACGCAAGGGAAACGGCAGGAACAGGGAAAGAAAGGCGACGCACGGAAAGCAGGAACGAGAAGAAACGCGACGCAAGGGAAGAAGGAACGGTAAGAAATGCGACGCAAGGAAGAAAGGCGACGGCAGGAGAAGAAGGCAAACGGCGAGGGAAAGCAGGGAATGGTAAGGAAAGCGATGCAAGGAAGAAAGGCGACGCAAGGGAAGAAAGGCGTGCAAGAGAAAGCAGGAACGAGGAATGAATAGGCGACGGAAGGGGAACAAGGCGACGCAAGGGAAAGCAGAAACGGGTGGAAAGGCCGAACGCAAGGTAAGAAAGACGTCGCAAGGGAAGAAGGATTCGCAGAGGGAAGCAAGGCGACGCAAGGGAAAGAAATGAAGGTAAAGAAGAGGCAACGCCAGGGAAAGCAGGAACGGAGAAAAAAGGGCAAACGCAAGATAAAAAGGAGTGGGATGTGTAAAGGACGACTCAAAGGGAAAGCAGAAAGAGAAAGGAAAGGGCGACGCAATGGAAAGAAGGGGCGACGCAGGGAAAGCAGGAAGGGGAAGAAAGGCAATGCAAGGGAAGAAACGCGACGCAAGAGAAGCAGGAACGGGAAGTATGTACGCCGCAAGGGAAGATAGGTGACGTCTACGGTAAAGCAGGAACGGAAGAATGGCCGACGCAAGGGAAAGCAGAAACGGGAAGATAAGGCGACGGAAAGGAAAGCAGGAACGAGAGAGAAAGGGCAATCGCAAGGGAGCAAGCAATGAGAAGAAAAGGCGACTAGTGGAAATAAAGCGACACAAGGGAAAAATAGGAACGGAAGAAGGCGATGCAAGGGATTGCAGGAAAGAGAAGTAAGGCCGGCGCAAGGAAAGAAATTCGACGCAAGGGAAAGTAAGAACGGGAAGAAAGGCGACGCACGGGATGGAAGGCGACGCAAGGGAAAGCAGGACCGGGAGGAAAGGAGATGCATGGAAGAAAGACGGACGCAAGGGGAAAGCAGGACGGGGAGGAAAGGCGACGCAAAGGGAAAGCAAGGAACGAGAAGAAGGTGACGCAAGGGGAAAGCAGGACGGTAAAGAATGGCTAGCAAGGGGAAGAAAGGCGACGCAAGGGAAGATAGGCGAAGCAAGGGAAAGCAGGAAATGGTAAGAAGGCAACGGAAAGGGGAAGAAAGAGGGCGACGCAAGGGGAAAGCAGGAATGGGAAGAAAGGCGACGGAAGGGTAAGAAAGAGGCGACGCAAGGAAAGCAGGAATGGGAAGAAAAGGCGACGCAGAAGGAGAAGAAAAGGAGGCGATGCAAAGAGAAGAAAGGGAAGGGCACGGCAATGGGAAGCAATTGCACGCAAAGGGAAAGCAGGAAACAGAGAAAGCGACCACGGGGAACCAGGAACGAGAAGAAGAAAGGGCGACGCAAGGGAAAGCGGAACGGAAGAAAAGCGACGCAAGGGAAGAAAGGCCGACCGCGGAGAAGGAAGGCGACGCAGGAGAAAAAGGCGACGCGAGGGAAAGCGGGAATGGTAAGAAAGGCGAGCGCAAGGGAAGAAAGGCGTTGCAAGAGAGAAGAAAGGGGCTTGCAAGAGAAGCAAGAAACGGAGAAGTAAGGGCCGAGGAAAGGGAAGTCAGGAACGGAAGGAAAGGCATCGCAAGGGAAAAGCATGAATGAGAAAAAGGGCGACAGTGGAAATGAAGTCGACACATAGGGAATGGAAAGGAACGGGAAGAAAGGCGATGCAGGGATTGCAGGAAAGAGAAGTAAGCGGCGGAAGGGAAAGAAATTCGACGCAAGGGAAAGTAGGAACGGGAAGAAAGGCGACGCAAGAGAAAGCAGGAACGGGAAGTTAAGCGACGCAAGGGAAGAAAGGTGACGCAAGGGAAGAAAGGAGATGCAAGGGAGGAAAGGCGACGCAAGGGAAAGCAGGAATGGGAAGAAAGGCGACGCAAGGGTAGAAAGGCAAGGCAAGGGAAAGCAGGAAAGGGAAGAAAGGCAACGCAAGGGAAAGTAGGAACGGGAAGAAAGGCGACGCACGGAAAGGAAGGCGACGCAAGGGAAGAAAGGCGAAAGCAACCGGAAAGAGCAAGGAAGGGAAAAAAGGCGATGCAGGGAAAAAAGGCGACGCAGGGTAAGAAAGGTAGACGCAAGGGAAAGCAGGAAAGGGGAAAAAACAGGCGATAGCAAGGGAAAAAACGAGGGGCAGACGCAGGGAAAGAAAGGAACGCAAGGGAAATACGAGGATGCAAAGGGTAAGAAAGGCGACGCAGGGGAAAGCAGGAAAGGGAAGAAAGGCGACGGAAGGAAGAAAGGCGACGCACGGAAAGCCAGGAAAGGGGAAAAAAGGCGATGCAAGGGAGGAAAGGCGACGCAGGGGAAGAAAGGTGACGCAAGGGAAAGCAGTGAGACAGGAAGGAAAGGCGAGCCAAAGGAAAGCAGAGAACGGGAAGAAAGGGCGACGCAGGGAAGAAAGGTGACGCAAGGGAAAGCAGGAACAGGAAGAAAAGCGACCAAGGGAAGGCATGAACAGCAAGAAAGGAGCGACGCAATGAAAGAAAGCTCGCAAGGGAAAGGCAGGAACGGAGAAGGAAGGTGACAACAAGGGAAAGCAGGAACATAAGAAAGGCTACGCAAGGGAAGATAGGAGAGACGCAAGGGAGGAAGGCGACGCATGGGAAAAGCAGGATGGTAAGAAAGGTGACGCAAGGGACGAAAGGCGAGGCAAGGGAAAGCAGGAATGGGAAAGAAAGGCGACGGAAGGGTAGAAAGGCGACGCAAGGGAAAGCAGGAATGGGAAGAAAGGCGACGCAAGGGAAGAAAGGCGATGCAAGGGAAGAAAGGCGACGCAAGGGAAGCAATGCGACGCAAGGGAAAGCAGGAACAGGAAGAAAGGCGACGCACGGGAACGCAGGAACGAGAAGGAAGGCGACGCAAGGGAAAGCAGGAACGGTAAGAAAAGCGACGCAAGGGAAGAAAGGCGACGCAGGAGAAGAAAGGCGACGCAGGAGAAGAAAGGCGACGCGAGGGAAAGCGGGAATGGTAAGAAAGGCGACGCAAGGGAAGAAAGGCGACGCAAGGGAAGAAAGGCGTTGCAAGAGAAAGCAGAAACGGGAAGTAAGGCGACGGAAAGGAAAGCAGGAACGAGAAGAAAGGCATCGCAAGGGAAAGCATGAATGAGAAGAAAGGCGACGAGTGGAAATGAAGTCGACACAAGGGAAAGAAGGAACGGGAAGAAAGGCGATGCAAGGGATTGCAGGAAAGAGAAGTAAGGCGGCGCAGGGAAAGAAATTCGACACAAGGGAAAGTAGGAACGGGAAGAAAGGCGACGCAAGGGAAAGCAGGAATGGGAAGAAAGGCGACGCAAGGGAAGAAAGGCGATGCAAGGGAAGAAAGGCGACGCAAGGGAAAGCAGGAATGGTAAGAAAGGTGACGCAAGGGAAGATAGGAGACGCAAGGGAAAGCAGGAATGGTAAGAAAGGTGACGCAAGGGACGAAAGGCGAGGCAAGGGAAAGCAGGAATGGGAAGAAAGGCGACGCAAGGGAAGAAAGGCGATGCAAGTAAAGAAAGGCGACGCAAGGGAAAGCAGGAATGGGAAGAAAGGCGACGCAAAAGAAGAAAGGCGACGCAAGGGATCGCAGGAACGAGAAGAAAAGCGACGCAAGGAAAGAAAGGTGATGCAAGGGGAGGTAGGAACGGGAAGAAAGGCGGTGCAAGGGAAGAAAGGCGACGCAAGTGAAGAAAGGCGACGCAAGGGAAGCAAGGCGATGCAAGGGAAAGCAGGAACGGGAAGCAAGGTGACGCAAGGGAAATAAAGCGACGCAAGGGAGGAAAGGCGACGCAAGGGAGAGCTGGAAGGGGAAGAAAGGCAACGGAAGGGAAGAAAGGCGACGCACAGTGAAGCAGGAAAGGGAAGAATGGCGACGCACAGGAAGGAAGGCGACGCAAGGGAAGCCCGGAACGGTAAGAAGCCGACACAAAGGGAAGAAAAGGCGGCGCAAGGGAAGCAGGGGAATGGGATAAAGGCGACACAATGGTAGAAAGGCGCCGAAAAGGGAAGAAGGCGTCGCAATAGAAAGCAGAAGAAGGGGAAGTAAGGAGAAACAATGAAAGGAAAGCAGGAACGGAGAAGAAGGCATCGCAAGGGAAAGCAGGAAATGAGAAGAAGGCGACGAGTGGAAATAAAGACACACAAGGAAAGTAGGAAACGGGAAGATAGGCGAGCAGAACGGGAAAGGGGCGACGCAAGGGAAAAGCAGACCTGGGGAAAGGAGATGCAATGGGAAGAAAGCTGACTGCAAGGGAAAGCAGGAAAGGGAGGAAAGGTGCTAAAGGAAAGCCAGGAACGGTAAGAATGGCTACGCAAGGGTAGAAAGGAGGCGACGCAAGGGAAGAGATGCGACGCAAGGAAAGCAGGAATGGTAAGAAAGAGGCCGACGGAAGGGAAGAAAAGGCGAAGCAAGGGAAAGCAGAGGGGAAGAAAGGCGATGGAAGGGTAGAAAGGCGACAGCCAAGGAAAGGCAGGATGGGAAGAAAGGCGACGCAAGGGAAGAAAGGCGAGGCAAGGGAAGAAAGGCGACGCAATGGAACAATGCGACGCAAGGGAAGCAGGAACAGAAGAAAGAGACGCAACGGGAAAGCAGGAACAGAAGAACGCGACGCAAGGAAAGCAGGAACGGTAAGAATGCGAACGCAAGGGAGAAAGGCGAGCGCAGGAGGAAGAAGGCAACGCGAGGAAAGCGGGAATTGGTAAGAAAGGCGATGCAAGGGAAGAAAGGCGACGCAAGGGAAGAAAGGCTTGCAAGAAGAAGCAGGAACGGGAAAGGAAGGCGACGGAAGGGAAGCAAGGAGCTACCAATGGAAAGCAGGAACGGGAGGAAAGGCGACGCAAGGTAAGAAAGACGTCGCAAGGGAAGAAAGGCGTCGCAAGGGGAAGCAAGGCGACGCAAGGGAAAGCATGAAGGGAAAGAGAGGCAACGCCAGGGAAAGCAGGAACGGGGAAGAAAGGCAAGCAAGAATAAAAGGAGTGGGGATGTAAGGCGAACGCAAGGGAAAGCAGGAAAGAGAAGAAAAGGCGACGCAAGGAAGAGGCGACGCAGGGAAAGCAGAATGGGAAGAAAGGAAATAGCAATGGAAGAACGCGACGCAAGAGAAGAGGCAAGGAAACGGGAAAGTATGCGACGCAAGGGAAGATAGGTGACTCACGGTAAAGGCAGTAACGTGAAGGAATGGCGACGCAAGGGAAATAACGAGACGCACGGTGAAGCAGAAAGGGAAGAATGCCGACGCACAGGAAGGAAGGAGCCGCAAGGGAAAGCAGGAAACGGTAAGAAAAGCGACGCAAGGGAAGAAAAGCGACGCATGAGAGGAAGGCGACGCAGGAGAAGAAAGAAAGGCGACGCGAGGGAAAAGCGGAATGGTAGAAAGGCGATGCAGGGAAGAAGGCGACGCAAGGAAGAAAGGCGTTGCAAAGAAAGCAGAAACGGGAAGTAAGGCAATGGAAAGAAAGCCGGAACGAGAAGAAAGGCATCGGCAATGGAAGCAAATGAATGAGAAGAAAGGCACGAGTGGAAATGAGTCGACACAATGTAAGAAGGAACGGGAAGAAGGCGAATCAAGTGATTGCAGGAAAGAGAAGTAAGGCGGCGCAGGGAAAGAAATTCGACGCAAGGGAAAGTAGGAACGGGAAGAAAGGCGACGCAAGAGAAAGCAGGAACGGGAAGTTAAGCGACGCAAGGGAAGAAAGGTGACGCAAGGGAAGAAAGGAGATGCAAGGGAGGAAAGGCGAGGCAAGGGAAAGCAGGAATGGGAAGAAAGGCGACGCAAGGGTAGAAAGGCAAGGCAAGGGAAAGCAGGAAAGGGAAGAAAGGCAACGCAAGGGAAAGTAGGAACGGGAAGAAAGGCGACGCACGGAAAGGAAGGCGACGCAAGGGAAGAAAGGCGACGCACGGGAAAGCAGGAAGGGGAAAAAAGGCGATGCAAGGGAAGAAAGGCGACGCAGGGTAAGAAAGGTGACGCAAGGGAAAGCAGGAAGGGGAAAAAAGGCGATGCAAGGGAAGAAAGGCGGCGCAGGGGAAGAAAGGTAACGCAAGGGAAATAACGTGATGCAAGGGAAGAAAGGCGACGCAGGGGAAAGCAGGAAAGGGAAGAAAGGCGACGGAAGGGAAGAAAGGCGACGCACGGGAAAGCAGGAAGGGGAAAAAAGGCGATGCAAGGGAGGAAAGGCGACGCAGGGGAAGAAAGGTGACGCAAGGGAAAGCAGGAACAGGAGGAAAGGCGAGGCAAAGGAAAGCAGGAACGGGAAGAAAGGCGACCAGGTGGAAGAAAGTGACGCAAGGGAAAGCAGGAACATAGGAAAGAAAATCACGGGCAAGGGAAGGCAGGAACGTCAAGAAAGGCGACGCAATGGAAGAAAGGCGTCGCAAGGGAAGCAGGAACGAGAAAGGAAGGTGACACAGGGAAGCAGGAACGATAAGAAGGCTACGCAGGGAAGATAGGAGACGCAAGGGAGGAAAGGCGACGCATGGGAAAGCAGGAAATGGTAAAAAAGGTGAACGCAAGTGACGAAAGGCGAAGGCAAGGAAAAGCAGGGGAAGGGGAAGAAAGGCGATGCAAGGGAAGAAAGGCGACGCAAGGGAAAGCAGGAGGGGGAAGAAAGGCGAATGGAAGGGTAGAAAGGCGACGCAAGGGAAAGCGGAATGGGAAGAGGCGACTCAAGGAGAGAAAAGGCGATGCAAGGGAAGAAAGACGACGCAATGAAGCAAATGCGACTCAAGGGAAAGCAGGAACAGGGAGAAAAGGGCGACGCAACGGGAAAACATGAACGAGAGAAACGCTAGCGCGGGAAAGCAGAAAAAAAAAACCGGGTTTAAGAATGGCGACGCAAGGAAGAAAAGGCGACGCAGGAGAAAAAAGGCAACGCAGGGAAAGCGGGGAATGGGTAAGAAAGGCCTATGCAAGGAAAAGAAGGCGACGCAAGGGAAGAAAGGCTTGCGAGAGAAAGCAGGAACGGGAAGGAAGGCGAAGGAAAAGGGAAGAAAGTGAGACGCAAGGAATGCAGGAACGGGAGGAAAGGCGACGCAAGGTAAGAAGACGATCCGAAGGAAGAAAGGCTCGCAAGGTAAGCAAGGCTAACGCAGGGAAAGCATGTGAAAAGAATGGCAACGCCAGGGAAACAGGAACGGGAAGAAAGGCAACCGCAAGATAAAAAAGGAGTGTATGAAAGGCCGACGCAAGGGAAAGCGAGGAAGAAGAAGAAAGGGGCCCCCGAAGCAAGGGAAGAAAGGGCGACGCAAAGGGAAAGCAGGAATGGGAAGAAAGGCAGCAAGGGAAGAAACTGCACGCAAGAGAAGGCAGGAAACGGGAAGTATTGTCGCCGCAAGGAGATAGGTGACGACGGTAAAGCAGAACGGGAAGAATGGCGACGCAAGGGAAGCAGAAAACGGGAAGTAGAGGCACGGAAGGAAAGCAGGAACGAGAAGAAAGGCATCGCAAGGGAAAGCAGCATGAAAAAAGGCGACGAGTGGAAATAAAGACGACACAAGGGAAAGTAGGAAACGGGAAAGAAAGAGGCGATGCAAGGGATTGCATGAAAGAAGAAGTAAGCGCCAAGGAAAGAAATTCGGACGCAAGGGAAAGTAGGAACGGGAAAGAAAGGCGAAGCACGGGATGAAGGCGGACGCAAGGGAAAGCAGGACCGGGAGGAAAGGAGATGCATGGGAAGAAAGCTGACCAAGGGAAAGCAGGAACGGGAGGAAGGCGACGCAAGGGAAAGCAGGAACGAGAAGAAAGGTGAACGAAGGGAAAGCAGGAACCGGTAAGAATGGCTACGCAAGGTAAAAAAGAAAGGCGACGCAAGGGAAGAGAGCGACGCAGGAGGGAAAGCAGGAAATGGGAAGAAGGCAACGGAAGGAAGAAAGGAGACGCAAGGAAAGCAGGAAGGGGAAAGAAAGGCGACTGGGGACGGAAGTGTAGAAAGGCGACGCAAGGGAAAGCAGGAATGGGAAGAAGGCGACGCATAGGAAGAAAGGCGATGCAAGGGAAGAAAGGGCGACGCATGGAAGCAATGCGATGCAAGGGAAAAAGCAGGAACAAAGAAAGGCGACGCACGGGACCAGGAAACGAGAAGGAAGGCGACGCAAGGGAAAGCAGGAACGGTAAGAAAAGCGACGCAAGGGAAGAAAGGCGACGCAGGAGAAGGAAGGCGACGCAGGAGAAGAAAGGCGACGCGAGGGAAAGCGGGAATGGTAAGAAAGGCGACGCAAGGGAAGAAAGGCGACGCAAGGGAAGAAAGGCGTTGCAAGAGAAAGCAGAAACGGGAAGTAAGGCGACGGAAAGGAAAGCAGGAACGAGAAGAAAGGCATCGCAAGGGAAAGCCATGAATGAGAAGAAAGGCGACTAGTGGGAAATGGAAGTCCGACACAAGGGAAGGAAGGAACGGGAAGAGAGGCGATGCAAGATTGCAGGAAAAAGAGAGATAAGGCGGCGCAGGGAAAGAAATATCGACGCAAGGGAAAGAAGGAACGGGAAGAAAGAGGCGACGCAAGAGAAAGCAGAACGGGAATTAAGCGACGCAAGGGAAGAAAGGGACGCAAGGAAAAAGAGATGCAAGGAAAGCAAAGGAAAGGGAAGAAGGCAACGCAAGGGAAAGTAGGAACGGGAAGAAAGACGACGCACGGAAAGGAAGGCGACGCAAGGGAAGAAAGGCGACGCAAACGGGAAAGCAGGAAGGGGAAAAAGGCGATGGCAAGGGAAGAAGGCGAAGCAGGGTAAGAAAGGTGAACGCAAGGAAGCAGGAAGGGGAAAAAAGCGATGCCAAGGGAAGAAAGGCGGCGCAGAGGGGAAGAAAGGGGAACGCAAGGGAAATAACGGGATTGCAAAGGGAAGAAGGGCGACGTGGGAAACCAGTGAAATGGAAGAAAAGGCGAAGGAGAGGGGAAAGGAGACGCACGGAAAGCAGGAAGGGGGGAAAAAGGCCGATGCAAGGGAGGAAAGGGCGACGCAGGGAAGAAAGGTGGGCGCAAGGGAAAGCTGGAACTGGAAGAAAGGCGAGGCAAAGGAAAGCAGGAACGGGAAGAAAGGCGACGCAGGGGAAGAAAGGTGACGCAAGGGAAAGCAGGAACAGGAAGAAAATCGACGCAAGGGAAGGCAGGAACGAGAAGGAAGGTGACGCAAGGGAAAGCAGGAATGATAAGAAAGGCTACGCAAGGGAAGATAGGAGACGCAAGGGAGGAAAGGCGACGCATGGGAAAGCAGGAATGGTAAGAAAGGTGACGCAAGGGACGAAAGGCGAGGCAAGGGAAAGCAGGAATGGGAAGAAAGGCGACGCAAGGGAAGAAAGGCGATGCAAGTAAAGAAAGGCGACGCAAGGAAAGCAGGAATGGGAAGAAGGCGACGCAAAAAGAAGAAGGCGACACAAGGATCTCGGGTCGCGAAGAAAAGCGACGCGATGAAAGGAAAGAGGCGAGCAAGGGGAGGTAGGAACGGAAGAAAGGTGGTGCAAGGAAAGAAAGGGCGACGCAAGTGGAAGAAAGGCGACGCAAGGGAAGCAAGGCGAACGCAAAGGAGAAAGGCGACGCAAGGGAGAGCTGGAAGGGGAAGAAAGGCAACGGAAGGGAGAAAGGCGACGCACGGTGAAGCAGGAAGGGACGAATGCCGACGCACAGGAAGAAAGGCACGCAAGTGAAAGCCGGAACTGTAAGAAAGCCGACACAGAAGGAAAGAAAGGCGGCGCAAGGGAAACAGGAATGGGAAATAAGGCGAAACACTGGTATAAAGGCGCCGAAAGGAGAAATGCGTCGGCAAGAGAAAGCAGAAAAGGGAAGTAAAGGAGACGGAAAGGAAAGCAGGAACGAGAAGAAAGGCTCGCAAAGGGAAAGCAAGGATGAGAAAGAAGGAGGCACGCAAAGGGAAGAAGGGGTCGACGCAAGGGGAAGCCAGGAATGGGAAAAAGGCAATGCAATGGAAAACGCGACGCAAGAGAATGCAGGAACGGGAAGTATTGACGCCGCAAGGGGAAGATAGGTTACGCACGGTAAAGCAGGAAAGGGAAAGAATGGCGACGCAAGGGAAATAACGCGACGCACGGTGAAGCAGGAAAGGGAAGATGGCGACGCCAGGATGGAAGGGCGACGCAAGGAAAGCAGGACGTTAAGAAAAGGCGACTCAAGGGAAAAATGCCGACGCAGGGAGAAGGAAGGCGACGCAGTAAAAGAAAGGCGACGCGAGGGAAAAAGGCGGGAATGGAAAAAAAGGCGATGCAAGGGAAGAAAGGCGACGCAAGGGAAAAGGCGTTTTGCAAGAGAAGCAGAAACGGGAAGGAAAAGGCGATGGAAAGGAAAGCCGACAAAGAAAGGCATCGCAAGGGAAAGCAATGAAATGAGAAGAAAGGGCGACGAGTGGAATGAAGTCGACACAAGGGAAAGAGGAACGGGAAGAAAGGCGATGCAAGGGATTGCAGGAAAGAGAAGTAAGGCGGCGCAGGGAAAGAAATTCGACGCAAGGGAAAGTAGGAACGGGAAGAAAGGCGACGCAAGAGAAAGCAGGAACGGGAAGTTAAGCGACGCAAGGGAAGAAAGGTGACGCAAGGGAAGAAAGGAGATGCAAGGGAGGAAAGGCGACGCAAGGGAAAGCAGGAATGGGAAGAAGGCGACGTCAAGGGAGAAAAGGCAAGGCAAGGGAAAGCAGGAAAAGGGAAAAAGGCAACGCAAGGGAAAGTAGGAACGGTGGAGAAAGGCCGACGCGGAAAGGAAGGCGACGCAAGGAAAGAGAGGCGACGCACGGGAAAAGCAGGAAGGGGAAAAAGGCAAGAAAGGGAAGAAGAGGCGACGCAGGGTAAGAAGAGGTGACGCAAGGGAAAGCAGGAAGGGGAAAAAAGGGCGATGCAAAGGGGAAAAAAGGAGGCGGCGCAGGGGAAGAATAGTTAAGCGCAGGGAATAACGTGATGCAAGGGAAGAAAGGCGACGGCAGGGGAAGCAGAAAGGAAAGAAAGGGCACGAAGGGAAGAAAGGCGACGCACGGGAAGCAGAAGGGAAAAGGCGATGCGGGAGGAAAGGCGACCGCAGGGAGAGGTGAAGCAAGGGAAAGCAGAACAGAGGAAGGCGAAGGCAGAAGGAAAGCGGAACGGAAGAAGGCGACCGCAGGGGAGAAAGGTGACGCAAGTGAAAGCAGAACAGGAAGAAAATCGACGCAAGGAGGCAGGAACGGCAAGAAAGGCGACGCATGGAAGAAAAAGGCGTCGCAAGGGAAATCAGGAACGAGAAGGAAGGGACACAAGGGAAAGCAGGAACGATAAAAAGGCGACGCAAGGGAAGATAGGAGACGCAAGGGAGGAAAGGCACGCATGGGAAAAGCAGGAA
The DNA here is from genome assembly GCA_021292215.1 of Lophura nycthemera. Lineage (NCBI taxonomy): Eukaryota > Metazoa > Chordata > Aves > Galliformes > Phasianidae > Lophura > Lophura nycthemera. The sequence continues at coordinate 52,508 of JADANK010000547.1, forward strand.
TGGTAAGAAAGGTGACGCAAGGGACGAAAGGCGAGGCAAGGGAAAGAAAGGTGAAAGGAAAGGGACGCAAGGGAAGAAGGGCGCGCAAGGGAAAGCCAGGAATGGAAGAAAGGAGGCGATGGAAGGGGAGAAAGGCCACGCAAGGGAAAGCAGTAAGGGGAAAAAAGGAGGCGACGGCAAGGGAAGAAAAGGCGATGCAAGGGAAGAAAGAGACAGACGCAATGGAAACAATGCGACGGCAAGGGAAAGCAGGAACAGGAAGAAAGGCGACGCACGGGAAAGCAGGAACGAGAAGAAACGCGACGCAAGGGAAGCAGGAACGTAAGAATGCGACGCAAGGGAAAAAGGCGACGCAGGAGAAGAAAGGCAACGCGAGGGAAAGCGGGAATGGTAAGAAGGCGATGCAAGGGAAGAAGCGAGCAAGGGAAGAAAGGCGTTGCAAGAGAAAGCAGGAACGGGAAGGAAGGCGACGGAAGGTAAGCAGGCGACGCAAGGGAAAGGCAGGAACGGGTGGAAAGGCCGCATGTAAGAAAGACGTCCGCAAGGAAGAAAGGCGTCGCAAGGGAAGCAAGGCGACGCAAGGGAATAATGAATGTAGAAGAATGGCAACGCCAGGGAAAGCAGGACGGGAAGAAAGGCAACGCAAGATAAAAAAGGAGTGGGATGTAAGGGACGCAAGGGAAAGCAGGAAAGAGAAGAAAGGGCGCCAAGGGAAAAGGGACGCAAGGGAAAGCGGAGGGGAAAAAGGCATTCAAGGGAAGAACGCGACGCAAGAGAATGCAGGAACGGGAAGTATTGTCCGCGCAAGGAAGATAGGTGACGCACGGTAAAGCAGGACGGGAAGAATGGCCGACGCAAGGGAAAGCAGAAACGGGAAGGAAAGGCGACGGAAGGAAAGCAGAACGAAAGAAAGGAATCGCAAGGGAAAGCAGGCAATGAGAAGAAAGGCGACGAGGGGAAATAAGACGCAGACACAAGGAAAGGTAGGAACGGGGAAGAAAGGCGAGGCAAGGGATGGCAGGAAGAGAAGTAAGAGAGCGCGGCGCAAGGAAGAAATTCGACGGCAAGGAAGAGTAAGAACCGGGAAGAAGAGGCGACGCACGGGATGGAAGGCGACGCAAGGGAAAGCAGAGCCGGGGGAAGGGAGATGCAGGGAAGAAAGCTGACGCAAGGGAAAGCAAGGAAACGGGAGGAAAGGCGACGGCAAGGAAGCAGGAACGAGAAGAAAGGTGACGCAAGGAAAGCAGGAAACGTAAGAAATGGCTACGCAAGGGTGAAGAGGCGACAGCCAGGGAGATAGGCGACGCAAGGAAAGCAGGAATGGTAAAGAAAGGCAACGGAAGGGAAGAAAGCGACGCAAGGAAAGCGGAAGGGAATAAAGGACGGAAGGGTAGGAAAGGCGACGCAAGGGAAAAGCAGGAGGGAAGAAAGCGACGCGAAAGGAAGAAAGGAAGGCGATGCAAAAGGGGAGAAAGGCGACGGCAAGGAAGCAATGCGACGCAAGGGAAAAGCAGAACAGAAAGAAAGGCGAGCGCACGAACGCAGGACGAGAAGGAAGGCACGCAAGGGAAAGCAGGAACGGTAAGAAAAGCGACGCAAGGGAAGAAAGTCGACGCGGGAGAAGGAAGGCGACCAGGAGAAGAAGGCGACGCGAGGGAAAAGCGGGAATTTAAGAAAGGCGACGCAGGGAAGAAAGGCGATGGCAAGGGAAGAAAGGCGTGTGCAAGAGAAGCAGAAACGGGAAGTAGCGACGGAAAGGAAAGCAGGAACGAGAAAGAAAGGCATCGCAAGGGAAAGCATGAATGAGAAGAGGGCCGACGAGTGGAAGGAAGTCGATACAACACAGGGAATGAAGGAACGGGAAGAAGGCGATGGCAAGGGATTGCAGGAAAGAGAAGTAGGCGGCGGCAGGGAAAGAAATTCGAACGCAAGGGAAGTAGGAACGGGAAGAAAGGCGACGCAAGAGAAAGCAGGAACGGGAAGTTAAGCGACGCAAGGGAAGAAAGGTGACGCAAGGGAAGAAAGGAGATGCAAGGGAGGAAAGGCGACGCAAGGGAAAGCAGGAATGGGAAGAAAGGCGACGCAAGGGTAGAAAGGCAGGCAAGGAAAGCAGTAAAGGGAAGAAAGGGCAACGCAAGGAAGTAGGAACGGGAAGAAAGGCGGACGCGAACGGAAAGGAAGGCGACGCAAGGGAAGAAAAGGGCGCGCAACGGAAAGCAGGAAAGGGGAAAAAGGCGAGCAAGGGAAAAAAGAGGCGACGCAAGGGGAGAAAAAAAAAAAATAAAAGAAAAAAAAAGGTGAACGCAAGGGAAAGCAGGAAGGGGAGGAAAAAGCGATGCAAGGGAAAAACGACGCAGGGGAAGACAGGTTAACGCAAGGGAAATAAGTGATGCAAGGGAAGAAAGGCGAACGCAGGGGAAAAGCAGGAAAGGGGAAGAAAGAGGCGACGAAGGAAAGAAAGGCGACGCACGGAAAGCCAGAAGGGGAAAAAGTCGATGCAAGGGAGGAAAGGCGACGCAGGGGAAAGAAAGGTGCGCAAGGGAAAGCAGGAACAGGAGGAAGGAGAGGCAAGGAAAGCAGGAAACGGGGAAGAAAGGCGACGCAGGGGAAGAAAGGTGACGTAGAACGCAATGGAAAGCGGAACAGGAAGAAAAGCCGACGCAAGGGAAGGCAGGAAACGGCAAGAAAAGCCGACGCATGGAAAGAAAGCGTCGCAAGGGAAAGCAGGAACGAGAAGGAAAGGGTGCACAAGGGAAAGCGGAACGAGAAGAAAAGGGCTACGCAAGGGAAGATAGAACCGCAAGGGGAGGAAAGGCGACGCATGGGAAAGCAGGAATGGTAAGGAAAGGGACGCAAGGAAGAAAGGCGAGGCAAGGGAAAGCGGAAATGGGAAGGGAAGGCGACGCAAGGGAAGAAAGGCGATGCAAGTAAAGAAAGGCGACGCAAGGGAAAGCAGGAATGGGAAGAAAGGCGACGCAAAAGAAGAAAGGCGACGCAAGGGATCGCAGGAACGAGAAGAAAAGCGACGCAAGGAAAGAAAGGCGATGCAAGGGGAGGTAGGAACGGGAAGAAAGGCGGTGCAAGGGAAGAAAGGCGACGCAAGTGAAGAAAGGCGACGCAAGGGAAGCAAGGCGACGCAAGGGAAAGCAGGAACGGGAAGAAAGGCGACGCAAGGGAAATAAAGCGACGCAAGGGAGGAAAGGCGACGCAAGGGAGAGCTGGAAGGGGAAGAAAGGCAACGGAAGGGAAGAAAGGCGACGCACGGTGAAGCAGGAAAGGGAAGAATGGCGACGCACAGGAAGGAAGGCGACGCAAGGGAAAGCCGGAACGGTAAGAAAGCCGACACAAGGGAAGAAAGGCGGCGCAAGGGAAAGCAGGAATGGGAATAAAGGCGACACATGGTAATAAAGGCGCCGAAAGGGAAGAAAGGCGTCGCAAGAGAAAGCAGAAACGGGAAGTAAGGAGACGGAAAGGAAAGCAGGAACGAGAAGAAAGGCATCGCAAGGGAAAGCAGGAATGAGAAGAAAGGCGACGAGTGGAAATAAAGACGACACAAGGGAAAGTAGGAACGGGAAGAAAGGCGACGCACGGGATGGAAGGCGACGCAAGGGAAAGCAGGACCGGGAGGAAAGGAGATGCATGGGAAGAAAGCTGACGCAAGGGAAAGCAGGAACGGGAGGAAAGGTGACGCAAAGGAAAGCAGGAACGGTAAGAATGGCTACGCAAGGGTAGAAAGGCGACGCAAGGGAAGATAGGCGACGCAAGGGAAAGCAGGAATGGTAAGAAAGGCGACGGAAGGGAAGAAAGGCGACGCAAGGGAAAGCAGGAATGGGAAGAAAGGCGATGGAAGGGAAGAAAGGCGACGCACGGGAAAGCAGGAAGGGGAAAAAAGGCGATTGCAAGGGGGA